>JAJPUD010014664.1:0-40136 GCA_023553655.1 Myrmecobius fasciatus
ACTTTTATCGGGCATCTCCTGAGTACCTGGCAGCAATGCCCTCCCCACCTCCAAAACCTCCTTTTTAAATAGAATTTGTCACATTTCGCTGAAGAAATGAAGGCCTCCCTCATCCTATACTTCAGAACAACTCAGCAGCACCCTGGGGCTCTCCCTCTTTGGACCAGGTCTTGTTGTGCCCTTGAACCCAAACCATCCCCCTCCCACCTCCTTCGAGGGCCTGCCACTTTCCTCAGTACCCCCTGCCTCCCTCATTTCCTTTTTATATCCCACAAACACTGCTGTCCCCTCAGGCCATCATCCCCTGGCTCTCTTTACTGCCTCCACTCTCACTTTTCATGGAGATGCTCTCTTCAGTACCTTGGCTTTGCTAAATCCGTCCCATCCATGGCTCTCAGGCTTCTGGACCTCCTGCCTGTGACCCTCAGACCCAACGGCGTTCCCTTTCTGGATCTTCCCTGGATTGCCAGGACGTGGCCGAGAATTCTGTCAGACTTGCTCCTAGGTTCCCATTTACGCTCACTGTGCCAGGGATCACTTCCACTCAGACAACTTTCCCAACCACAGATGCAGCTCCATTTGTCCACATCCTCATCACTAGGCTGGTGACTCCAGGCCCTCTCCATGTACCTTCCCTCCAGCTGCAGAACTGATATTAAAGTAGGTGCTTTTCTTGCTCTAGAATTTGGGATTAAATGATTTCCTTGAGAATGACACCTCAGTTAGAGACTGCTCCAGGGGAAGACATGAGAAAGGCAGTGTGTGAAGTAATCAGAATTAGGCAAGCCTTGGGCTGGGCTTGACTTCTATCTCTATGGAGAATCACTTCCCTTCAACTCCTGCTTCTATAAAATGGGATTATACAAATTAAGAGCTCACAGGATTCTGTTATTTAACAGAATGCCACAAGGCTCATTCCACTAAATCACACCCCCTTCTCCTCACTGATTTTTAGGATCTTTACCACCAACAGGTCATTTTGGCCTCCTAGCCCGATTATTACAAACACTTCTTTGTGCTCTTCACTACAGCCAAAGCAGTCTCCTTGCTATCTGCCAAATATACCAGGTGTTGTGCCAGTCCCACCCCTAAACCCTGGCAAATTAAATTTCTTTCCCCTTTAAAACACAAATCCACTTTGTTCACATCTCAAAGGTTCTGGTTATTTCATTCATGACTCTAATTCCCATTGATGAACTTTTCCAATATAAGAATACTCCCTTATAATGTTCTCAATGAAGTGCTTTTATTAAAACCAAGCACCACTGTAACTCCATCAACCCTCTTCCTACAAACCATCTCACAGAATGATGATGTTAGGGAGGCACACCTGCATTTCCCCTGCAGATGAAACTGTGTGTACATGTGCTTATATTTCTGTCACGAGATGAACAAAACGAGGCAGACAAAGGCCACGTGCCGGTCCATTTGGAGAAACTGGCCTACGTTACAGAAGCACAGAATTTCAGAAATCAGTCTATTTAACACCTTTTACAGATGAGAACTGAGAAGCTCTGAGAGGCTTGTTCAGAGACGGAATGGCAGAGCCAGAACTAGCACCCTGATCTTCTGCCACCTGGAACGGCCTGCCCTCCCCCTTAAACCATCTCTAACGGGGGCCAAGACACACTCCTTCTTTCAAAGAGTAACATGAATCTGCATTCTGAGGACACAGGAAAAACAGATAGAAACGTTCTCAGGACATTACTGTAGAACCTATTCTTGAATGAAAAAAATTTTAGCGGGCTTGTAAAATGTTTCAGAGATCTTGCTGTTAAAAACCAATTTCCAGTGACACTTGAATGTGACATAAAATGCCAGATACCAAGTGATGAGAGGCAGATCCCAGGTGAGCTGCAGCCTCTGCCACGACTGACCTGTGTGAACTGCAGCAAGTCCCAGTCTCCTCATCTGACCTTGTGTCCTTTCCAACTAGAAGTGTCTGAATGGAGACTTTTATCCACACAAACCTTACTCCCAACAACCAATGACTGAAGCCAACCTATCAAGAATGATGTGGGTAATGATGAAAAACAGTAAGTTTTTAAACATGAATGGATTTCTTACCAGTTCGGATTTCCTCCTGATCAGTGCCATTGACGTAGTCCTGACTCACCAGCGAAGCAAAACAAGCCTGCAGAGTTCAAAGACAAAGAAAAAAAAGCTTAATCCATAAAAACAAAAGGATCCTTACAGTTGACTTTAAAAACAATAACAAAACACCTGGGCTGTGCGGCGCCAGCAAAGCTCCAAGCCAACGGAAATAACTTAAGTAAAATCTGATGCTGTAAATAACGTCAGGATAAACTCACAGGTGTCCCAGACACTTCTCGGGAAGCCGGACTTCTTAAACCCAAGGCAGCGGAAGCCAAGTCGGTCTCACGAACCACGGAATGGCTCGGCCGACACCCAAGTTAGAAGTCTGTCTCCCGTCCCTTTACATCCCAGCAGCCTAAGAGGATTCTCGGACCCCCATATCCGCATTACCCAGTCCCCAAAGCGGAGCCCCACCCTTCCCCGGACCCTCCCTCTCTCTCCCCCCACACACCGGCGCCTAGGGTGCGTGTGGTCATCTTCCCAGGCTGGACTACAAAGGCAGGAAGGGGCCACCAAAATACCCGAGGGGGTCCCGATGTAACGGGGAGGGGCCCAAGGGAGGGGACACGAGAGTTGCGTTACCTCGAAAGACGCCTCCAAGTCGTCCACTAAAGTACTGTTGGAGCTCCTCAGGCCGCCCGCCGTCGGAAGCAAAGCTACTTGGGCCGAGCTCCCGGGGGGTCCCGGGGGCGGAGGCGGAGGAGGGGGACCCGGCTGCTGAGCCGCGAACATCCCGCCCAGGGAAGCTGCCATCTTGAGACTAAATTTCCCCACTGAGCTTGCGCGATGTTTCTTGGCGCATGCGCAGAAAACGTCACGCGAACCAAGCATGCTCCACCTGGACCCGATTTGAAAGCTGATTGGTTGGAAGGGAGACTATTAAAAAAAAAAACGTGGGCGGGAGGTGGAGCTCGGAGGAGGGGCCAGAGTCTGTCTCTAGTCTCTGATTGGTCCCGGCCAGTTTACGCGCGGCCACTGAGTCTTTTCCCTTCGGCCCTTGTCTGGCCCTAATTCAGAGGAAAAATAAACTAAGATAAAAACTGAAGTTGTTTTGCTATTTCCTGTTTCTTACATGCCCACGACCATGCCACGCATTCTATCCCTTCCCCCGGGACGTTTTGTATAGGAAAAACCAGCGGCCCAAAGATGATGGAATAAGCCCAAAACAGGGGCTGAATAGGGGCGGGGCTTATCGTAGGGCCCCTCCAGGGCCCTGGGTACTGAACTCTTCACTGCATAGACGAGCTTCCAGGGCATGGCACCCCAGTAACCACCTTTTGCACAATTCTTTCCTGCGCCCCCCCTTCCCGCCCCCCCCCCCGATCATTAAAGCCAGAAGGGCCAAAACTGAGACCCAGCGAGGAAGAAGGAGTGGAACTCCACCCCCTGACTCCCCAAATCTCAAGTCTCCCCTATGTTCTTTATCCCAAGCCCTAAATAAAATGCTAACCGAATAAGAGGCAAGCACTGTTAAGGAAGCTTCACGAGAGAAATGAAGGTTTTAAAGCTATCTGAAATAAATTTGCAGGGGATGTCGGGAATCATGATTGCGTTGCTGTGGGAAGGGAACCTCCTCCACTGATACAGGCTGGCGGTTGGTCAGTAACTTTCAAGTTGTTTCTACTAAAAGCTATAAAGCCTTGCCCTGGATCATATGTTATTCTTTTTTAGTGACATTGGCTACCCAGAAGCTCCACATAGGAAAAGCCCACTCGCTCCAATTCTGTGTATCTTTATCTATGAAGCTCAAAGAATTAGTTTACCAGTAAGGAGATTCCTAGAGCAAAAGCTGTAAGAATGTCAGAACCCTCCTTCACAAAGGAGGCCATCAAGTCCAGTCAGCTGAGCGAAGTGGCAAACAGGCTGTGGACCGGGTGTTCCGGCTCTGGAACCAACAGGTACTCTAACTGCTGTCTTTCATTAACTTCTGACAGTACTATAGAAAAAACAGGGAGCAAGGCTCAGAATCGAAGAGGAAAGAGGAGAAAAGCCATGAATTGCCCCATCTTAGCCATTTCCAACAAATCCGTGTCAATACCTGACCAAAAAGTTTAATTTTATGCCTGATCTGTTTCGGGGCCATCTTAATAACCAGCAACTAACACACGAATTTATCAGAATCATGCTGAAGCCCAAATGGATCATTAAACTGGCAAAAATACTGAGGAAAACTAATTGTTTTGGTCATACAAGGCTAAAAGAAGCCAAGTAGTTGCAAATCATTAGATTCAGAATTTAAGGCACAAAAAGAAACCACAACCAACTCCAGAAGGCATACAAAGATGAGTTTATTGCTTAAGAACAACACTGCATAGTAATTTTGTTCATGGCTCCTTGTAGCAAATCTAAAATAATCAGCATTTTACCTCTTAATCCAGTAAATTGAAAAGAAATGATTTTTAAAAACCATCAACCTTAATTTATAAACATCTTTAAAAATCTGCTGTCAAGTAGATCTTACATAAAATCTACCATTCATCATTGAGTATTTGTAGAAAGTAAATGGCTATATTCATGATCCTAGGCAAATTTTATTCCAGCTTTGGGAAGCCATCATTCAAACATGGTTTTAACTGAACTATCCAATTGAAGGTGAAATAAAAGAACTTTCAGATGCACTTCACTGAGAATTGTCTTTACTCATTCGAACTAGAAACTCTGCCAGAGTCCTTGTGGGCCGTCCTGACATCCCTTTCTTCAGATATGGAACCTCATCTTTATTTGCCATCACTCCTGCTATATCCAAATGAGCCCACTTAGAATGGGTCACAAACTCCTTCAGAAATGCCGCAGCTGTACAAGCTCCCCCCGATCTGGAAAAAAATTCACAAAATTATATCAATACTTTAAAAATGCACCCACCAAACTCCCTATGGCTTAATAGATGATTCTTCATGAACCATCGTGGTCAAAAACAAAATCATTTGGTGACCAATCTTCTAGTGATTAGCTTCTCCAGAACTTAATCAGACTGGATCCATATTTTAAGCCTTTCTAACAAACCTGGCAGTTTATTTTATACCTTTAAGAACCAAACTAGAAAAGGATTTTGGCAAGAAAATTATTTTATCACAAAGAATTGTAATGTTTGTGGGGACAACTCTTTTGGAAAAGGACTCTGCCTCTGTGTGAGTATGTGTGTGCATATAATATTTATAGCCGTGTGACTAAATTTAAAACCAAAATCTAACTTAAGAGGTTATAGAGAAGTCGTTTTTACAGTATTCATTTTCAAACATCTAAATGGTAAAGAAAAAATAATTGCAGCAGACCCCTTCCTTCCCATGGGAAAGCTTCTTCCTTTCCCAACACACACACACACACACACACACACACACACACACACTTTACCACCACATGCAAACCCGTCTGTGAAATCTGGCCCAGTTAAGCCCAAAGCAGTCAGTTAAAAAGGGAAGACTTAGGAGCACACTCAGCCCCCCAGGTTCCATTACTAGCTGTGTTGTATGAAGCACAGCTGCTGACCCAATGCACAAGCCGCTTTGGGGCAGCGCAAGGTGCTTCCGTACCTGTATTTCCCGATGTTGTTAAGGTCAGCCAGCTGACAATCTACAACTTGTTTTGTGTAATGTTCAAAGAGAGGCATCCTCCACATGCGGTCCCCTGTTTCAGTGCTTGCCTGCAGAAGAAAAAGCCCAAGCTTACTCAAGCTTCTGATAAGGATATCCCAGATAAGAACAGGAATTACTCAAAGGGAAATGTTCTTTTCCACTTTAAACACCCAGCCCTGACGCTTCACATGGTTCTCTAGATTAACATGGAAAGGATGACATCCTCCTCTACAAAATGGCCCCTGGAGACCCCCAAAACAAAACCCTGTTGTTCATTTGGTGAAAATTACCTATTTTTAAAAGTATGTATATATTTATGTTTTAAAAAACCTTTTCAGAATTTTGGAAGGCCAATCCCTGAGAAGCAGAAAGGGTCAGCAAAGGACAAAGACAAATGGGTGAACCTGGAAATCTTGGCTGGCAAATGCCCCACGGTTCAAAGAGCTCAGAAATGAGCAGCTTACAGATGAGCTGAGAGCACTTCAGGGAGGACCAAAACATCAGTGAGGAGCCCCGAAGGGCGCCAGGGCTCTGAATGTGCAAGGCCGGCCAGAGGAGCCTTGGCCCAGTCTGAGACCCGCTCTAGCCAAGGTTCAGCGGGACAGTGGGGACAGGCAAGAGGCCTAGGACTTTGCTCGGCCATAGCGGGGCGACCTCATTATCATTAGCTGGCTAATGAGCAGATCTTCACTCCCTGACTCTGGTTACCTAACAACACAAAGTACTCCTCATTAGCCTTAGGCTGTATTTCATTACCTACATGTCTCCTGGCTAGAAGGAAGAAAGGGCAAAGGGCATTTTGTGCCCATTTTGTCTGTGTGGGTTCTCTGCTGATGCCTCGGACACCAGCCATGGGATCCTGGGCAAGTCACTTAGCCACGCTGTCTGCCTCAGTTTCTTATCTGTAAAATGGGAACAATGATATCTCCCTGGCTTATAAAAATAAAACGAGATATATGTAGAGTACTACGTAAATGCCAGCTGGAGTTATTGGGAGTACACTGTGTAATGCGTTCCTTATTTAAAAGCAGGAAGTCCCTGAGCCCCTGCAGAGCCAGACAGGCTGATGCTTATAGTGTAGACCTACTGCCCGCCTCCAGCCTGGCAGAATCTGCCACTTTACACTTCACTAGCTTAGCAACACTGAGGAAAATCGAGCCTCTGGGCCAGGATGAAGCATGAGAAAATTACTAATAGGGGAGGTTCTCTCTTTTGTCCATTAAAAGTCATTTAATTCAATCTGCTAGGGCAAGTTTCCAACCTAAAGAGCCTTAAAACAGTGCATTTCAATCAATACTCTGCAGATGAATGCTTAGATCATAAATCTTAGCCCCCGTCCTACCTCAAAGAGCTTAGTCCACAGCCAGGATGAATTGGTAAACACTCCAGTGGCAGCTGACCCCAAAGCTACGTCCATGGCACCTGCAGAACAAAACCCCAAAGTTTAAAATAGTAAATTTTATTAAACTTTTAAATTAATTTGAACAGTTCTCCTGCTACCGCTCTCCAGCCCGGGCATTTGGATTTAAGGAAGGCCTTTTAATGTGGATGTTTGCATATGAAGGAGGACAGTAGCAGGAGCAAACTTCAGGATCCTGAAGGAGATGGAGGGCATAAGAGAAGAAAAGAAAACTAAATGTGAATCTGACGAGGTCCCTTAGTCGGTTCCTCAGACAGCTGGGGAGCTGCTGAAAAAACACTGGTACGTAAACCCAGTGGGAAAAGCATTGCCCCGTAAGAAAAGTTCAGCATTGAGGCACTGGAGTGAACAGAACCAGGGAAGGATTTATGCAAGGAGAGCAGCACCATGAAGAACTTGGGGGCTTTCACTCAGACCGGTACAACTGCCGAGGACTGGGAGGAAGGGGGAAACGGGGTGCAGAAAGGGCGCCCTGCTTGGGACGTGGCCACTACGTGCATTTCACTTTACTTGACTAGACATTTGTCAGCATTCCTTCCCTTCTGTTTCAATGGGAAAAGGGTCTTTAAAACTTTTCTAAATGCACAAAAGGCAAGAGAATCAAGCTCAGGAGGAAGCATAGACAAGCTGGGCAGTTTTAGATGTAATCTAGAACTTATTATATTTTTAAAATCCCATTTTTTTTTGGTTTTCTGATATGTATATGAAAATGCTCTTTTTTAGTGTTTAAGTTCAGAATTTTAAAATGAAGATTTAAAAAAAAAAACCTTGGAAAACCATTTAACTGGCAACCACCAAACCACATTCCCATTTTTTTGTGGCACTTTAAGAATCATATTATATAACTGCAGAATTTTCTATTACATTTCATCATCAGATACGTTCAAAGAAACAGCTTTTACAGGTGTTAATTATAATTATAATTAAGAATTTATAGAAGTCTAGTAAGTCACAGGTAAAAAAAAATACACAATATTTGAATCAGTCACTGGCAGATTGTCCATCCACTTCTTCTGCCCGATACATAATAAGCACTTCATAAATAAGTAAAGGCTTGTTAACTTCCTGACATTTGTTTCAGCCTTTTGTTATTTATTGCCTTAGAGGAATTCCTAGAGGAAAGGAGAAGAAATGACTTCATATCTGCCCTTTTAAAAGGGGTGATGGATTTTGTAATACCAGCCTTCACAGTGTCTAGTACTTTACAATTTACAAAGAACCTATTATCTCATGGAGTTCTCAAAGCCATTCTGTAAGGTAAATGGGGCAGGGGCGGGGGAGGGTATTCCCTACATTTTAGAGATAAACAAATTAAAACTCAGAGGTATTAAAGGACTTGGCCAATGTGCTCAGTGACCCTCAGGAACTGAGGCTTCTGACTTTGTTGCCTGCACCACACACGGTAGTCATCAGTGAGTTATGGGGACCCTTTATGGGAAAATTAGGCCAACAAAAATCCAAAGTCTTTCTCTTATTGATATGTCCAGTCTTTCACGATGATGGCAAATTGCATATAATTATATCACTAAACTAACTGTGTAGAATCCCAGTGGCTAGCAGTCAGTGCTCAATTTTTAAAGTGAATAAATTCTGTAGGGTTTTAAGAAACAAATGCTAGGTTAGACAGTTTCTAGCTCCTTTCCTATGTATTCATGGAAAAATCCAGAGTTAATTATAATGGCTCAAAAATATCTTGGCAATGTTGATCAACTTTTTACCAGGGTTAACAAATGAATTTTTACATGCACTGTCATTTATCCTTAAAATATTTTTTGAGGCAGATAACAGACATCATTTTCATTAAAGTATTACATAATTATCTTAAATGTTAAGAGAAAGTAAGATGGAACCAAACTGGAAAACCAAATGGATTAGGATCTCCTAAAACACAATTTCTTCAAAAGAGGACAAAATACATACAAGCTGGTATATTACTCATAAAGTGTATTTAGATTTTGTGTGGACTAGATGTGAGGGAAAATGTGTGGTTTATATTCAGAACTGTAAGGTCACAGGAACCAGAAGACAGCATCTTCAGTGCCCTGAACAAATGAACAGTAATCTGTGGGCTAAAAGTAATGGAGCGTTATCATCAATAAATACTTAATCAGAACCTGCAGGAGTCTAAGCACTCAAGAGCCTACTGTGTACTTCAAACAAAAGTCATTATTTTATATCCAATTACAGAGATGGTAGACAAATCTGACTCATGTTAAAATGAAGTTGTCAGGGATGATAATTATTAGGATTAATTCATATCCAACATCCACTAAATTAAAAAATACATCAAAGATTAAGTGATGTGACATTAAGGTTGGGTAATACTGGCATTATATGACTCTCACCTACCATTAATTGAAAGGATGCTTGTTAAAGAGAGTAAATATAATCTGTAAGCTTTTATGACAAGCCATTATACAAACCTGCCAAGTTACGCTGGGCTTTAGTGACCTCGTTTCCCCCTCCACGCTCTTATTAAGGTCTAGAATCAGGTGACGAATCAAACTGAAACTCAGTTTAACTCAAGCTCCTCCTTCTTCCTCTTTTGAGGAAGACAAAACAAAACAAAGGCTCTCTCCTAGTTTCGGTTTCTTGGAATATGATGCCCAAATTCAAGAAACCAAATGGCGAAGAGCAGAACAAACAAATCTGTTCCCTATCTGGAGTTAGAATTAAGGCCCAGCTACGGAAGCTGTGCAGGCTCCAGCTCCAAGCTTCTCCACACTAGCTTGTCAGTTAGGTCATATGTCAAATGTTCCCCTTTTTATAGATGGGGCTCACAGTCACTTTCCATGGTCACCCGCAGCTTCAAAAGCGAGGTGTAGGGAATGAATACAGGTTTTAGTCTCTGAGCTTCTGGTAAATACATGACCTCTCTCCTTTTTGGGCAGTCCTTCCTAAATAACATCTGTGGGTGCCATTTTCCAAATAATGTGCCCCATGGAGGACTCTAATTACATTATTTTTGTATTCTGACACCAGAGACTAAAAACACACTCATATAGAAAAATCTAAATATTTTAAAGATCAAACACACGGGCTGATTTCTGTTTTGTAAAATCTTCTAAGTATTAAACAATGTAGCAAATAAATTCTTCTTCAGGAAGAGAAAAATTGTGTTACCTGTCAACGTTGCAGCATTTATTATAAGCTTTGGGTTGAACGTGTGCGCATAACAGAGCGCATCAGCCAATATGAGCCTCCCCTCTGCGTCTGTATTATCCACCTTGGAATAAAAGATAAGCAAAAATTAAGATTTGATTCAGCAAACATTTATTAAGCACCTACTGTGTGCCTGCAGGGATAAAAGTCTATAAGCTGAGTACATGGCATTGTGGGACACAGTAAGATTCAAGCACTCACAGCCACCACAGAGAGGGCGCTGGGAACCCCTGGTTCAATGCTGGACTGACTAACTTGCCGGGGTCATAGAGCTGGCGCTGGTGTTTGAGTCAGGGTTCTTTAACCACTTTTCCTCACGATTATGTGTAATCAGTCAGAACCGCTGGCTGCCGCAATAGCCGTGCTTGACTCTCAGACCGACTGACCCGGACGTCGTCAGGACCTGGGTTATTCACGAGGCAGTGGAACCATTAAGGGTCTCAGTGCCCCTGTAGTCAACCTTGGGTCCCCTGTTGCCGACTGAGGGCTTTTTCGGAAGCAGAATGAATGCGAGTGGTCTAGCCCACCAAAATCAAAAATGTCACGTCGCAGCGACGTCATAAGGACCAGAGTTGGCGGTCCCTTAAACAACCTATTTCAGCTTTCTTCCTTTTCCTGGGAGTGGGAAGCCGGGCATGGCCAGCTGGCAGCCACTATCTCTATCAGTGAAGATCAAGGAGCTCAGCACGGAGCCGGCTGGCCTTGGGCACAGTCCCCGATCATCGCGAAGGAACGGTCCTTTTATCGAATTATGCAGTGACTCACTCAGATGCAGAGTTTCAGGGGCTCCAGAGCACTTCTCTTACAAGTGTGTAGAGCAGGCAGCATACATAGTATCACCTTCCTTGCCAGCCCAGGAAGCTTAGTCAGCAGAGGTACCCAATTGCCAGCATCCCTGCCCGCCCCAGAGCCTCTCTGCCTGCCCCAGAGCCCTCTGCCCACCCTGGCCCAGCCTCCAGGTCTCAGGCTCTTTCCAGCAAAGGCTCCCTAAGCTCTGGGGAGCAGGGCTGGGACGAGGCCAGACTTGCAGCCTGCCTTCCGAAGCATTCCCTCTCTCCCTCCCCCCCCGGAGAGTTCACCTGGAGAGCCGCGAGATGCAGCAAAGGGACAGACATACCTGTATTGTTTTCCCATTCTTCGCCTTCACGACGTCTCCCGGTTTGTTGGCCTTCCCACTGGGCATATTTTCACAAAGTGGAGCCAAGCCTGGGGGGGGAGGGTCAAACACACACAATGAGCACACGGCTAAGTCACCCAAAGGACCCGAGCTGGGGACGGAACAACTCAGGCAAGTCTCCCTCAGGAGGGCTTGGGCCCCAGGACAAAAGTGCCTCTCCCAGGCCTGCGGCTCTCCCTTGAGAAAGGCTCCAGGCGGACCTGCAAAGCTCAGGACGCTCCATGCTCTCCCCAAAGCAAGCTACCTGCTCTTTAGGTCACGTTATCCCTGCCACGCAACACAAAACGAGGTCTCTGCTTGCCTAGGAAGAAGCTCCCGGAGCTGCTAGAACTTCTTACGCCTTTTATCCCAGCAGTGGTGGCATTTACTAATCACAGAGCCCGTATTTAACACGCCGTGGGAGGAGGCAGGAGCAAGGGCAGTGGGGAGGGAGAGCCAAGAAGGTGCCAAACAGCAGAAGTGATGGTTCCTGCATCTGAGGAGCTTCGACATGGCACGAGAGACCATCATCAGCACATATTAGACAAAGCCAGAGCCCCAGAAAGCAGTTCCCAATGAAGTGTGCGGCCTTAAAATGGGCCAGAAGCAAGGAACTTAGTGTTGCGGGGGGGCAGTGACCTCAAGACGTGGGGCAGCAGGGCGGCGCCGAGGACGAATCCTGTCTCCTTCATTCTGGGAATCGAATGCTCAGTGCAAAAGCAGTCATCCCCTGCACATCGCAACTTACCCCCCACGCACAAGATATTGCAGATGGGCATCAAGAAATAAATGAAAATTTGGAGGGAGTTTTGTGGGAGCCAAGGATGACACGGAAGATGGTTAGAAACACAGAATTCATTGTGTGTGTGTGTGTGTGTGTGTGTGTGTGTGTAGTATCGCATAACATCAACACATATTCTTTTAATATCATAATAATCTCAACTTTTTCTCTGGTACAAAGATAAAGCCCAAGAGTTTTATGTAGATAGTCCAGGTCCCAGGAATACTCCAGCCCTAACTCCCAAGAAGTAAAAGGTTTTTTAAGGTTAGTGAAAATAAAAGAAAAAGAGGAAAACGATGGGGGGAAAAATCAGCAAATCAATGCACGGAAAAAAGTCTGAAAATCTAGGACATGGAGTGGGAGTTCCTGATCTGTTAAGGTTATGCTTGTTCTTTTTGTCATTTTGACTGTTTTGTGGTTGCTTTTTCCATGTACAATGGTATAAAAAATTGAAAATTTTAATCCCAACAAAACTTTACATTTATCCCTCCTCAATTTCACTTTATTTGGCTTAACCTAACACTGCAGCCCATCAAGATCATTAGAATTACTACTCATTGCTGTCAGTCATCCTTCCACCTTACAAATATGAAAAGCCTGATTTCTAGACCTTCATCCAATGTACTGATACACAAGGCCCAAGGATAGGTAGGGCTACTCTGACCTGGAAAAATCCCTCCGATCTGACACCAACTTATTGATCGATATTCTGAGGCCATGCCATCTCTACTATTTGCTACTGCTGTAATTTGGGGCAAATGACATTGCCTTTCTATGGTGCCATTTCTTTATAAAAAGAGGGTGCTGGACTGGAGGGCTCCTACCACCTTTCTAGCTCCAGAGCCATAGTCCTACCCTTACTGCCAATTTACATCTCCCAAAAAATCTATGCAGTTGCCAAATCAGCAACGGAAGCTTCCACCATTTTTCATTTGCTTATGTGACAAGCATGATTCACACAAATTCTCTAAGAAATGCAGATATTGGGGGCAGCTAGATGGCGCAGTGGATAGAGCACTAGCCCTGAAGTCAGGAAGTCCTGAGTTCAAATCTGGTCTCAGACACTTAACACTTCCTAGCTATGTGACGCTGGGCAAGTCACTTAACCTCAATTGCCTCAGCAAAAAAAAAAAAAAAATGCAGATATTTACAGCAATTTCCTACCCCCCCCCCCTTTACTCACCAATAAGATTAAGGGGTAATTTGAGCCTTGCTGCTGTGATGATGGTTGAACATATGGTTGCGGCCCCTCCCATGTCAGCTCTCATGAGATCCATGTTTGCAGAAGGTTTGATGGAGATACCACCACTGGTGAAACACAGAGAATAACATTCAGGAGAAGTCCGGTCTCAAGTATGGACAGATGTGCCCGATGAGGTTATTTACTGTCTGAAAATAACCTTCCAATTTCTTCTTGAAACCTTCCAGAAAATAACTGACAAAAATAGTCTAGAATCTTAAAAGACATTTAAGTTCTTTTAATTTTGTCACGATCAGCACATAACACTCTAAAAAGCAACAAGACTATTTAAAAAAAAACCAAAACCCTAGTATCTGGTTATGGTAAATCAGAATACTACTACTGTGGATCGTAAAAAGTTTTGTTGCCAAAAAGCTGTTTCCATTTGGGAATTCAAATCCTTTTTTTACCATTATCTCCTTACTCCTTCCACATTTCCTATTTTTTGTCTTTGATCTCCTTCACCCTCTCGACTATTCCACCTGGTGATCTCCTCAGCTGCCCTGGATTCAAGGATGCTCTCTATGCTAACTTCCACATCTCCAGCTACCTGCTGGCCACCTCAAACTGGATGTCCCACGACCTCTTACATTCAGTGTCTAAAACGGAACTCGTTACCTTTTCTCCCGCCATTCTCCGGCTCACCCAGGCCAGCCTCACCTCCTTACACCTCATCCCTCATATTCCCTCTCGCTCTAGCCCTGCTGATTTCACCTTTGTAACTCCCTCAGATATGCTCCCTTCTCTCCTCTGGCGCTGCCATCATGCTGGCACAAGCCCCTCAGGCCTGCTGCCCAGCTTCCACTCTGCAGTCAGCTCAGTCCTCCTCCCCTGTTCCATAAACTCCAACCCTCATGCAACACCTCCCCAATGCAAGATTAAAACCCTTCCTAAATGCCCCTCCCACCTTCCCAATCTGCCACCTTACTCCCCACCACACACTTGTCACCTAACGACCTCCTTGCTGTTCCTGAAACAAGACCCTCGGGCTCTCGGCTCTGTATTTTCATGGCTCCTTCCCTTGCCTGGGATTCTCCCCCTCTTCAGTTCTGTCTCCTGGCTCCCTTCAAAAGCCAGACAAAATCCCACTGTCCACTGAGGGTCTCCGAATTGCAGCAAACCTCTCATCTGTACGTAAGGGTTTGCGGGTTGTCTCCCCAGCAGACTATTAGCTCAAGAGGAGGAACTCCATTTTGCCTTTCTTGGTATCCCCACATGCTTAGTACAGGCCCCGGAACTCATCACCTATTTATGAAAGCAGTCCAGTTATCCTGCCAAGAGTGAGGTCACCCAGCTTTAAAATAGTGCCAGGAAACTTTACGTGGGAAAAAGACACAGGAGAATTCACCTCTCGATCCCCTAGGAAAGCAGCACGTTAATGTTGTCCCTTTTACATCTCAGCAGTGAGTGCTTGCATGCTAAGTCCTACAGAGAGAACCCTCTGAAAATAGAAATAGTCCCCTGACGGCTAAATTATCGATCCACATTAAATTCTGAAGTATGAGAACCAATGACCACATTACCAAGTAGCCCAATGCACAATGAGTCTGGACTAGAACTCGCACCTATCTTTCTAAAATCAAAGTGATCGTTTTAACTCAATGGAAATGAAAAAGAAGAGGACATCGGAGGAGGCTACAATTAAATCTGGCTCAGGTACCAAGTTCTCTGCAAGCCTCTCCATCCTTAAGCTCCTCCTCCTTCCAGGTTTGCTAACCTGAAAACTGGACTCATCACACTCACTTAAGTCCCAGGCGCAGCAGGAGAACTGAGAAGCCAGGTTATCACCCTTAAGAACTACAGGTGACCCAAGAACCAACTGAAAAGGACTCCTAGCAAACTGGTGTGACCCCCGGATGATAAGATCTTCTCTAACTTCTCCTTTCCGGCTTACTGGGAGGAGGGGGCTGTGATTAGCCCAATGTTGGCCACAACAGGCACTTAATAAGTGTTTGTTTGTGTGCAGCCACAATCTTTCTGAGACTCACATGTAAAACGATGCTCTCTAACCCTCAGGATTGCTGTGTGGACCAAATCAAACCCCTCATCTAGAGAAGGCGCTCTGCAAGCTCAAGGAGCTCTTCCATAAATGTTAGCCAGATGACAACTTTACATCTTGGAAGCTAAATACCCAGAAAACAATTATCGGGGGAGCTCAGGACAAAGGGGGCCCACCAGGTGCTGCTGACGAGAGGCGGGAGCAGCTGGGCTGTCTCAGTGCATGGCTGCTGTGCCCTTCCTGGGTGGCATATGGGGGCCTATCCCCACTCCATTCAAAGGCCCAAAGCCCAGGAGGCTCGGCCTTAGAAATTACGTCAGACAAAGGGCCAGTGCCATTACCTTCAGAACCAGTAAAGCCAAAGTATTTTCTAAAATTACCGAAAGGGAGGGAGGAGCAGTAAAGGAGGAGGGGAAACTTAATCCAAATTGTAACATCCCCCCAGACAGCCAAGGGTTAAAGCTCTCAGTGCTCTCAGGATTAATCAGCCTTAGCACCCAGGCACTGGGAAGACTGAGACTACCAATCAAACCGGTTTTTTGACAACCCTTTGGGAAGGCAGGTGTGTGGTTCAACAGCCAAAGATCCTCAAAGGAGGCAGCTCCAAGTGGAGAGCAGATCCTCAAAAATCAACCCTTGCAAACAAAATGCTCCTGATGGAAAACAAAAGCCCGAGACATCTGCATGGCTCTGGTCTTCTTACTCTACTCTAAGCTCCCGGGAGGGGAGGAGTCACATTTACTCTAAAAGTCACTCTCCTCCCCTTCAGTGACTGCCAGTGAGTTGTCACAGCAAGCACTATAAGTTTGTTGAATGGGGGTAGCTAGGTGGCGCAGTGGATAGAGCACCAGCCCTGAAGTCAGGAGGACCTGGGTTCAAATCTGGTCTCAGACACTTAACATTCCCTAGCTGTGTGACCCTGGGCAAGTCACTTAACCCCATTTGCCTAAGCAAAACAAAAAAAAGTTTGTTGAATGAATAAATGCTGAAATAGAGAAAGCATCTGATAAAACCTGTGTGACTGCAATGAGCTTTCATTTTAAAAGAGGGGCCCAGAACCACAAATAAATAAGAGTGGCTGGGAAAACCAAAGGCTAACATGTGCAAAAAGTGTGGAATCCTGAATTAGCTGAACCTTGAGAACACTGCTAAGAACAACAGAAAGAGCGCTGTTAGCCATATTCAGAGGCAAATGTGGAACAAGCAAAGCACAATGCCCATTCCTTAGCACAGAAACAGAGCAAAGAAATCCGATGAACAGAATTTTTGGCTTCTCCTGAATCAATCAAGAAGAACACTCTATATACTGGAAAGTGTTAAAAACAAAACAAAACATGGTGAAGACTGTAACAAAGCCCAGAATGGCAAGAGAGTGCCGCTAGCTTCGTAGCCACCTTAAGTATGGCTTGGGCCTCTTCTTGGGATTTTGACGTTGATTTCCAGCAAAACTCTAGAATGGCTGAGTGAGCCATAAAAACCAGAAGTGATTAATAGTAATCAGTATGAACTCATCACACAAGTCTCGCCAAACTGACTTTCCATTTCTTTTCTTTTTTTTGATAGTCACTACATTAGCAGGTAGATGCTCTCATCACAGCACATTTCTCTTTCATTAAGACATTTAAGACTTGTATCATACCTTTTAGGAGAAAATCAAGAAAAGTAGATTGCTAGAAAACTTACAATTTTTGAAATAAATTTGCCCCCAAAGTCTGACTAATCAATGCTCACAAAACATTCCGGTCTATCACCGTGACCTCTTCTTGACTTTGTCTTATTCAAAATTTTTATGGAGCTGCATCGGGAAAAGTCTGGACCTCTCCCACACCAATGAAATCACAACCTACAAAGCCTGGACTTTGTTCACTCTTTCACATAAACTCACCTGTCAAAGGTGATCCCTTTGCCAACAAACACCAAGGGTGAGTCATCGGCATTCGGGCTGCCTCGATAGTGGATTTCCAAGAAGACCGGAGGTTCATCGGACCCTTTTGCCACACTTAAGAAGGCTCCCATTGCTTGCTCTTCAATCCAAGATTTGGTCCTAGAAGAAGGAAGTACAGGGAAGAAGGACATCAAAATAAATGTCTTTTTATTATTTTATTTCAGAAGTTTAAAATCTCAATCTATAAAGGTACTTACTGCCTAGACTCTAAGTAACAGAACTTAGGAGATACATGCATTTTTAGATGGTGGTTTCTCAAATCTCTATGCTTAACTTTAACTTAGGAAATAAATACATCTGTCTCCATAATTTTCCATAATAAAACATGGGGGCTAAAGGAACAACTTCCAGTTCTAAATCCTAAAACCCTTGGATCTTATGACTATCACCTATGTATACAGACACAGCTAAACAGCAATAATGATTGATCACCACAAATCCTTTCTGCAGGGTAGAAATTTGTGACTGAATTCTTTTCATTTCTGGTTCCAAGCCAGCAAAGTTAGACACATCTGCCAGTAATTCCTATAGCTCAAGAAATATTCCTTCCATTTACTCCACCTTCTCTGGTGGAGATATTTCAAAGAAGTAACAAAGTGTATTTGATTACTTTATCTGCAAAGCCATTAAGCATATATTATTGCCTGATAAAGAAATAATCTTTAATTTTCATGAAGAAATAAAGCAATGTAATCTACATATATATATATGGACATATACATAGGTAAGATACATACATAAGGTAAGATTAAAAATCACTTAAAAGGGGATAAGCAAACAATGTAGGTGTTTTATAATTAAAAAGAGCAATTCAGGAACAAGATTTTTTTTTTAAATGTCCTTCCCTTATAGAAGTCTTGTGTATAAGCACATGCAAACATTGGGGCACCATCTGTTGTCACCTGTAAAGGGCTACAGATAATGGGGGAACTCTGGGTGAGGTAATAGACCCTTCAGCCCAGAGGGAACATGCTGGTAGTATCTAGTTTGGCTCCCCATCTCCCCTAAGGGCCCCTGGCCTTCCTGAGAAATCAGGGGGCGGTGACAACCTGTGTTATAATTAAAGCAGAGGGATATCAAGAGGCAAAGAGTCATCTGCACACAATAGCAAGTTGTTTATATGGTCCGGCATGCACAGTATGTAGTTCACAAGCGCAGTATACTATGGGCATATAAAGGTATTAGGGTCTATAAGGCTGAGAGAATTGGGAATAAAAGGACTCCATGTTTGACCATCCACCTGAGTCTCACCTCTTCTAAGACCAAGGACTCAGGCTGGTCCTGAGTCCTCCAGAGAACTAATCCAGACACAACAGTCACCGGACAAAATGCCAGCTAGTTTCTTTTCATGAGAAAACAAGATGTTCTACCTTGAAGTGTTTTTCTGGAACTGAAAAGATTTCTAAGACTAAAGCTTAAAATGCTTAATAACACTCTGAGTATTCTGACTTTAGCCTGCAGGTGCACTTCACTTTATACAATGGCTGTGTTCCCTGAGAAAGGCATAAATCAAATCCCATCTTTAACATCACCGAGGCATTTGCTACAAGAACCGTGGCCAACTGCTTTATGTGATGACGAAGACCTCTTCAAAGCGGATTAGCAGGGCACAAGAGGCAGTTCCTGCTATTTTTTCAGGGAGAAGGCCCCTGGGAGCAGACCTTGGCCCCAGCCTCCCCCAAGTCCTCCCTCACTGATTGCTCACACAGCAGCCTGACTCAAAGGAAGGTTCCTCTGCAGTCTTTGCATGCGGAAGGTTGACTTATCAGGCCATTTCAGAAGGGTGTGAGGGTCAGAGCTATCCCTCTCCAAACAGCAATTTATAAGCAGCAGTGTGGGTAAAATGTCAGGGAGGGAAGGGTTCTGCCCCCATGAAATAGGATGAGGTCCAAAGGGTGCCAGACCAGAGGTCAGGAGACACAGCGGCTGGTTCTGTGGCTCTGGGCAAATATCTGAAACTGAGCCGCCTCTTCTGGAAGTGGGGGGCCCATGCCTCGTGCCCTCTGGCTCACAAAGCAGACAGGAATTACAAAGTGCTACAAAGATGGGCCCTGCCAAGCTCTCCACTACAAGACTGAGCAACTTCCTATGGTGCTGCGTGCACTTCTCTGCAGTTGTGCCGAAAGGTGAAATCCAGGGAGTCACCGCTAAGGAGACATGACTGAGCCTACCTGACGTGCACCTCGGCGCTGTCACTCACGCGCCTGAGCTCCTGCTCAATGACCTCGGCAAACTTGGTTGGCGTCATCTCGTTGGCCGGGGTTTCCATCAAGCGTCGGGCCAGATTCTGCCCCTCAGCAAACACAACCCCCTTCTCCCAGGCTTTGTCATTCTCACTAAACAGAATCAGACAGAACAGCATCGTAAGAAAGACCCTGCTTCAAACCCCGATTACTTGACAGCAGTTGGACTGGGCCAGTGACTATCAGGGAGACCTCCGACAGGAAATGTTCCTATTAGTCTTGTGACATATGAACTGTGTACATTTCTAGATGTCACATGCACATGTATGTATGAAGCACCCACCACAAGCTATAGTCACGTCTCAAACCAGCTTGGGGGGGGAAGTTTGGTCTGTACTCAGACTATATCTTATTTTAAACGAGAGGAGCACCAAAAAATGCAACTAGGGAGCACAGTGGATAGAGCCCAGGACCTGACTTCAAATCCAGCCTCTAGCACTTGACACTTACTAGCTGTGTGAGCCTGGACAAGTCACCCAACCCTGACTGCCTAGAAGGAAAAAAAAAAAAAATACTGAGTCCTAGATAAACTTCCAATTTGACACAATTTGTGGTATAATAGAAAACATAATGGACTGAAAATCAGTCTTATCAAAATCTAAGTATTTCACAACTCAGTCATGAGAATTTGGCAAGTCCCCTAATTTGTCCCGAGTTCAATTTTCTCATCTGAAAATGAGAGGGGATTGGAGACATCTTTCTGGTCCTTTACAGCTCTAATATTTCTATATCCCAATAGCAATCTCAGTGGGGTGCACTGGAAACAGCACCGGACTTCAAATTGTCTTCTTCAAGTACACCCCTATGATTTGGAATAAGCTCTTTGCCCTGGCTCTCCCATTCAGGGTCTGTAGGAGAAAAAGCCAGCTGATTTCCATGCTTTCTTTCAGCTCTGACATTATCATTAAGATCTAGTGTCAAATTCAAAGGATCTCCTGAGTATGTGGGAACCGGTTCAAGGTGCAATTGGGATGTGTGTATCTAACTAAACAAGATTTAGTACAACATTATGTTAATTCCTGGTTTTCTAAGCCAATGGACTTTGGCCCAACTGCTCCAGGTTATCTCCAAGATTTCTTTTTTTTTTTAAACTCTAAAACCACACTGGCCTTTCAGTCTAGATCACATTTGGTTCTGTCTTATTACCTCCCATAGAGCTGAGCAGAAACCAGAGTCTTCTTTTTTTGCTTTAGATCATCAAATTCATAGAGCCCAAGGATGGCTCCTTCTGCAGCAGCTTGAGCGTCTCCACAGGGATCCACTTCCACAGAAGTGATTTCCAAGTCCTGAATTTGCCTGCATCCCGCTGGGAAAAAAAAAAAAAAAAAAACAAACCCAAAACATCACAATGCAGATCAAGCATTGTGGGGATAGCTGGGCAGAGTACAGGGGACCCAGCAAGGAGTTTCTACAACTCTCCAAGGTTCTAGCCAAGTTCCCACATTTCCTCCGAGTTCACTGGAGAGATGACACAAAACAATAATGAAGTGGAGTCCATTAAAACTGTGCCATTAACATGGCACTTCATTAATGACAATCCCTAGGTCAGCAAAACCTGAGAAATTCAAGTAAGGAAGTGCTCAAATAAAATTGACAAATAAATTTAATAAGCATTTATGCTACAGCTGGTGTCCAAGATCAAACACTAAATTTGTATTGCTTTCCAATCACTTTATGTGGCATTTTGTAACCACAATCTCCTTGCACAACTTCCTCTGAGGCTGAATAATGTTCACAGCCCCTAAGTGACAGCCAATAAACAGGGTTAATGTTTATTTGCCTCCAGCCATCACATACAAAGAGACAAATATTTTTCTCCTCTTTGCTTTGACTTCCAAATATGTATAATCTATATTATTTACAGGACGGGAAACAGTGAAGCTGCTTTGTTAAAGAACGAGAACCAGCCATATACCAGAATTGTCCCATTTTCCACAAGACACAATGAAATGGAAAGCGTGTCAGGTCTGGGAGGCAGAAGATCTAGAGACCTGACTGTGCCACGAGCCCCTGAGTGGCCAGCAGCTTCCCTTCTGTGTCGCCATTTCTTTATAGGTAACCAGGAGTAATGTTATTCCCATTAAATGGCTGTTGGAAGGAAAGTGCTTTGTAAACTATTATTTCCCATGTGAGCTGCTTTCATAACAGAAAAGCCGAATCACACTAGGAGTGATTGATTATCCAATGAATAATTGTTCAATATTCATAATACTGTCAACTTCCCAATTGAGATAACACCTGAGGACTTCAGAATACTCTTTCTGGTTCATCTGAAACAAGGTTTCGAAAGCTAAGTCCACTAAGATCTCATGGTTCCTTTCTAAACGAACATGGATTAGAGCTTTTAAAAAGCATAACCTGCAATAGCAGCGCGGATATTTTCTTTGCCTTCGTTCCAGTTTTCCAGTTCATCGATCCCAGACGTCTTTTTGCCCAGGCCAGCTACAACAACACTGGGGAAGTCCTAGGCCAAAAACAACAAACCCCAAACTTTTAGTTTCTTTCCAATCGTCACGCTTTCGTTTTAAGAAGCAACACAAACTGACCCAGGTGGATTTGGTGGAACAGATGGAAAGCAACATCAACATTTTCTATCACTTGCTTTTGCCCAATACAGGGCCAGAGCCAAGGGTAACCCTTCCTCCTCCTGGGCTTCGGGACCTTCTGAAAATCAGCACTGTTACAAACAGTGCTAATGAAAGAGAGCCCAGGCTTTCTGTCCATGAGAGATCCACAGTGAGAAGTTTTCCTATAGCAGCAGGGGACAGGGCAAAGAGCTTTGAGGTCATTTCCCAATGGACAAATGATGAACCGATACGAACAAAAGGTTTTTGAAAGACGAGCAAACCATTAACTATCAAATGAAGGATTGCTCTGAGTCATGAATTGGAGAAATGCCAATCAAAAAGATTTCTTTTCACTTTATACCCAGAAAATTGACCATGAAGGAAACGCAAAGTACTACAGAAAGCCAGGCACACTGTTGGCAGAGCTGTTCTGCAAAGCAATTTGGAATTGTGCTAAGATAGTCACCGAAGCGTCTGAGCCCTTTAACCCACAGAGTCCATGGCTTAAGCCTAATAGCGAAATAAGTCAAAGAAAAAGATCCCATGATACACAAAAACATACTAGAAAAAAGTAGGGAACCATCAATCAGGCTAAAGAAATCATTGCTACATCAGGGTAATGCAATGGGACATCACTGGGTTGTAAGAAGTTATGAATAAATTCACAAAAATACCCATTAAAAAGAAAGAAGCAAAAATTCAGAGATCAATGGGAATATACACAACTATGTAAAGAACAAAGAACAAACAAGTCTATCAGAGAAGGGAAGCTGCACGTGGTCTTCTGGAGGACCAAGCTTGGCCCAGAGCACTGAGAACAACATTTCTCAGCCCTTTATCACAACAGCCAGGGAACCTCTTGGAGCCTCAGGGTTCTTTGCTGAGATAACGAAGGGGCTTGAAATGAAGGCACTCTAGGGTCCCTTCCAGATTTAAATCTTTGATCCTATGACTGCGGACTGAAATAACCCACATATTCTCAGACACAGTATATGCCGGCTTGTTTTCTTGAACCCATTATTTTGGTCTTTAAAATTTCTAATACCAAGCACAGATCCTTAGATAGGAGAGGGGAAAGAGATACTGAGAAATAAATGTGATGTAAAAAATTAAAGGTTTATAACAAAAGTTAGCTAAAACTTAAAAAAGTAGTAACCTATGAGAAAATAAGAAACTGCATGATACGTTTGAAACTCAGTATGAATGGAATCATGCTTGTTTAACACTACAGAAATATAATATAAAAATCTTTATTTTTTTGGTATTTTTTCAGTATTTTTTCAAATTACTCAGATAACAAATCTGAGTATTTTGTAATTATAAAGGCCAACATCAATATGACTTTTTTTCATCACTATCAGTCGGGTTGGTTCCTACCTGATGAAGACCATAAAATACACGAGTTTTGCCTGCTTTCAGTGGAGGCCCAGATCTAAAGGGAGAGAAAAAAAAATTTGTTTTTAAAAATGACAATTTACCTCAGTTTTTACAGGAGTGTCACGTCCATATCCCTCAGCTATCAATTATTTCTTGAAGGTTTTCATTTGTATTTTGTATAAAAGAGACCCATTTTTCCTCTACTCAGAGCTGCAATACTGCTGTACTGACTCCTGTACACAATTTAGACTCTTGAGGCTCACATTTAAAACCCTTTTCAACTTTAAAGAGTCACTCTATGGATGCTCCTGCCCTCCAGCTTTCACTCCTCTAGACCAGTGGTTCTCAAAGTGTGGCTCAGAGAATCCCAGGGGTCTTGGAAACCTTTTGAGAGGGTCTACAAATTCAAAATTAGTCTGTTTTACTAATATGGTAAATATCTATAAATACAGCTCACATAAACAGAAACTCTTTGGATAGATCCCTAAGAATTTTTAATAGTATAAAGAGCTTCTGAGAACAAAAGTTTGAGAATCAGTCCTCTAGAGCAGAACTGTCAACAAACACACACAGCCTGTAATTTTTAACAAAACAAATAAGACACATTAGAACATAATGTTTCTAGTCACCACACAACCTGCAGAGACCCTCAGAAATGGCCCAGGGGTCCCCTTTTCTATTCGAGTTTGACAGCTCTGTCTCTGAAGACACTTTTTCTCCTGGCAAACACGCCCTACATCATTTCTTTTTTCACAACATTATCTCCTTCCCTCTCATTCTTTCCATATGAATTCACAGCCCTAATCTAAAGGCTAGATCAAATACCACCTGGGTCCCTTTACTCCTTTCATTGTCCCACAGAACTCAGAGAGCATTTTGTTCAGTACCTCTGATGCATTTACCCCATCAAACAATACATCAGTTATCAGCACTAGATTATCATTCATCAGCAGCTGGTGCTGTACACCTAGGGGGAGTTTAAGAAACATTTCCAGCCCTAGCTTTGCATTTTCTCTGCCCCTCCACCCCAATCCCTAGTGCAAGGCCTTGAACACTAAAGATGTACAATAAAGGCTTAATGAACAAATTAGCCCAACCATAGATCTCAGTGTGGGCCACACTGACTAAGATGACAGAGAGCCAGATGGCCGCCTGTCAAGAACCTCTTCACTATGAGGTAAACCTCCTCCATGCTGACAATGGTGGGAAACTAAGGACCAATTAAGTTTGGAAGTTCCCATTCACAGAGGGATAATAAATGATTGACTAACAGAAGAAAAGACCAGGAGACAGTATTTCAAGGTAGGTAGAGCTCAGTAGCTATTAAGAATCAGATGGCAGAAGCCCTAAGACCTGTTGTGTCACGTCAGGTTAGCTCTGGAGCGTGTTTTTCAAGGTGGTGATGGAAGAGGCCCTATCAAGAAGTAGAGCTGCCAACGTGCCCTAATATAGTAGTTATGGTGGGAGGGGGTACAATTATATATTTATTACATCTGACTAGCGCTGTATCCAGCATCAACCTGAAAATCTTCCAGATGAGGATAAAATAATTCAGATAAATTTTAAAATTACAAGGATCGTATGGTGGCAAGGCCCTTTACTTGGAGTCAAACTTTCAAGTTCGGGTACCAGCACTGCCAATTATAAGCTCTGTAATTGCTGCCAAGTTATTTCCTGTATTTGAGTCTCAGTTTCTTTATCTTTCTAATGTCAATAATAACTTTTTCTCCCTATATCAAAAGCACATGAAAAAAATACTTGTAATAAAGTGTATTATTTGTAAATGGTTTTCATGGTGGTCAGCTTTTTTATCTGACATACTATCAATTTATTTCATGCCCCATGTGGACTTTTTGTGTCAAAATATTTAATTTTTCTCCCAAAGCCAAACACAAAGGAAGCTGGAACTTTCTATCAGTCTGAAGAGCGAGGGATTCTATTTTTTCTCAGCAGACTGGGAAGAAATGGAAAGTGGAGAAACTTTTCAATCTTGATCAGACTTTCACAGTGTGGCTTCATTTTTTAATAGCTAAAAATTCCCCCCAATGCAGACCTCCTCCTATTAAGATGGAAGCACTAAAGCACAGAGGACAAATCGTTTTGGGTTCGCTTTCCTCTGCCCTTAGTATGGAAAAGCAAAATGATGATATAAGTTATTATTTCCTCTAGAAACCCTGAAATTGATTGCCATTTCATCCACACAAATAACTTTCTCCAACCCTGAAGAGAAGGTCTCACTTGAGGAAAACTTACAGGGCCAAAAGTTCTCTAAGCTTTCCAGATACAAGTTGGTCGAATTTGTCTCCAGCGCTTGTAAACTGAAGAGGGTCATTATCCTTTTCTTTGGCATAAATGCCCAAAACGAGGCCCTGAAAAAGACATCAAAGACAGAACAGAAAGGGTTTTACTTTCAAAATGATTCCACCAGAACCCAGTTATCTTTAGGACTACGTGGCCATGGCCCGAGTTTGTTTCAGTCTTAACCAAGTCGCTCTGCCTTTGGGTAAGATTTTCTTGGTCACACCCATCCTGGGGAAGTGGCTCTAAGTATTTGTCCTTCCCATGGAATGGGATGGCCAAAAACTGGAGAAAAGGTCCCCCCCCAGAGCGGCTGGGGGGTAATCCGGCAGGCCGGAGTGCGACAAAGCCAGGTCCCCTCAACCTCCTGTTACTTTGTAGGTTTCTGGTGGTTACTTTGTTTCTCTGATCTTACCACCAGAATTCTACAAAGGACCGTTTCAAAGCTGAATGGAAACTAGGCGCGCTCCAGCCCTTGCTTCCCCGGCCCACGAACACCCCCTTTGTGGGGTCCCAGACTTTGGGTTCCCTGGGGCACTGAGGTCGGCAAACCTCAATAACCTGCAGAGTACTGCGGCCGGATGGCCATCACCGCAGGCACAGGGAAAAGAAGGGGAGACAGGGAATCAGAGCCCAAGCTCTGCAGTCTGGGGGACCCCGGCCGCATCTCAGTAAAATAAGTCCGTGGGCCCTTCCTGGTCTCCGCCCGAAATCCTAAGGAACTTGGCCAGGGTCACTCGGGTGGGGCGGGGGTCTCCAGAAACGCTCCAGAGGCGGCGTGCGACAACAAAGGACCCTGTTGGAAGCAGGCTGGGAGGCTCTGAAAGCGCTCCTGGAGGGCCGTCCCCAACCGTGAAAGGGACAGACGGGGGTCGGGGGCCCTTTCCCAGCAGCTCCCAGGAGCAGGGCTCCCACCCGCTATGAGGCCCTCTGTCCCGGTGCAAGAGGAGGGGGCGGTCTGCGAGGTCCCTTCCCGACCCGTGACCCAGCCCCAATGGGAGCTCCGTGTGGGCTGGGAAGAATGATTAAAGAGTAGGCAGGGGACCTCAACTCCGGCTACTTCTCGGGGGAGGGGGTTGCATGGGCAGCTTCCTCCCCTGTCAAGCCTCGGCTCCAGGCTCCCCGGGGTGCAAGGCGCCCGCGCCCCTATACCGGCAGACAGGGTTTCCGAAGCGAGGGAAGGGGTGCATCGGGCGCGAGAATACGCAGGGGAGCCGCCCCCCCCGCCCCAGGCCGGGACCCCGGACCCCCGCCGCTCCGACCACATGGCCCGCTCCCCGACCTTGGTCATTGCTCTGCTCCGGTGGAGGGGGAACGACGCGCAGAAGCCCCGGCACACGAGCAAGTTTCCCCGCACGCTCCCCACCGCGAGTCTCCGCAATGCCGGAAGAGGCAGCGAGAGCAGCATTTTGTGGGGCCACGGGGAGCCGCCCTCGGGCGGGCGCGTGGGGCACGGGGGAGGGGCGGGCTCGTGGAGCGCTGGAGAAGGGGCGGGACAGAGGGAGCACCAGGGGGAGGAAGGGGCGGGGCGGAGGGAGCACCAGAGGGAGGAAGGGGCGGGGCGGAGGGAAGCGCCAGGGGAGGAAGGGGCGGGGCGGAGGGAAGGGGGCGGGCGGAAGCCGAGTGAGGGAGGAGGCGGGGCGGAGGGGGCGCGCGGCTATTGGCTGTAGAGCGGGGAGGGGCCGGACCCGGCGCTCCTACTCTCCTCCCCTCCCCGGCTCTAAGAGATAAGAAAGGGGTGCAGGCTCGCGGGTGCCAGGAGGCCCCGCCCCTGGCCCGTGACGTTGCCCTCGTGTGCGGTGCCTGGTGCCCTGGCCAGCGCCCCGGGCCTCGCTTGGCGCTTAGCTGGGGCTTGCGGCCCGGTTGGAGGCGGCCTGAGGTTCTGAGGCCGGGACGTCCTTGCTCCTTCCCTCACCTCTGACGGGGCTCTTGAACCCGGTCCAGAGCCCACATCCCTCCCACTGGTGGGTGTCTGCGGGCCTCGCCCCGCTCCCCAGTGTTTCTCTCCGCTCCTCTACCTGTCCTTATTTCCCCCACCCTATGGAGAGCTCCGCTTCCTTTGTCTCCCCTCCACTTAGTCCAGGCTGGGCAAACAGCTGGCGCTTAATGCATGCTTAGGGACTGTGTCCTAGGAGCAAGCCGCAGCCTAGCCAGGCGCTCTTTCATCCTTTTCGGATGTCCTCTGCCTAGGGGTGCAGCAGAATTTGGGGCTGGGTTGGTGGGGAGGAGAGGAGGTTCTAGAAATCCCGGGGGTCCGGCTCGGAAGGAACCCCTGAGGTCTCGCCCGTAGGAAGAAACGGAGCCCTTTCCCCGACATCCCTGGACTTTCAAGGCAGGGTCCATAATAGGCGGATGTGGGACGGCACACCGGAGTACACACCCGTGCAGAATGCAAACAGAAGGCAAAAAACCCCGTGTCTGGAGCTGGAGACTCTTATCTTGGGAAAAACACTCCCACCCTTATTGCACAGTGCCGTGTAGGGTGGGCTGCTTACCTAGTAAAAACACCTCCAGGGACAAGGTCCCGGGCTTCCTGAGCCCCCTCCACTTTGGACCCTGGGGGTTTAGTGCCTCTCTCCTGTCAGGTAGCTAGGGAGTGTCAGACCTGGCCTTGACTGCAAGTCACTGGACCAGTCTGGGAGGCGTTACTAGAAATTAAGATTTAGAACTAGATTGAACCTGAAGATGTGTTTAAAATGACTGTCCATTGCTTGCTGTCTTGGGGAAGGGGGGAGAGGAGGCAAGGGAAGGATGGAGGAGAAATTTGGAACTCAGAATCTTACAAAAATGAATGCTGAAAATTTTATGTGTAATTGGAAAAATAAAATACTATTACATTTAAAAAACAACAATTAGAGATTCTCTTAGTCCAGTCCTCTTGAGGAAAATGAGGTTTTGAATGGCTAAAGCCTTGAGTGACTGGTTAATGGTCACACAACTGGTTAGTGGCAAAACTGGCCACATCACAGAGCAATGGATTGTAAAATTTAAAGTTGAAAGAACCTTAGATATGATTCAGTCCAAACCCTTCATTTTACCAGCAGGAAGACAAGCTTGGATGCCATTCCCAGCCTGAAGTGATGAGGCCAGAATGACAAACCTAGGGGTTGATTTCCTCATCTGGTAAGTGAGAAGGGTGTATTATATAATCTTTAAAGACCTAGTGCTCCTATGGGATGAATTAAACTGGAAAGACTGGAACTAGACAGACTGCTGTCTGAAAACGACATAGCTAAGAGCAGAAGCTCATCAACATATGATTGACCTTGACTTTGAATAATTACTATTTTTTTTATGCCAGACAACTTGTAAATTCAAAATGGCTTTTACTCTTGTGTGCTTCCCTTCTACTTCCAAGTGATAATTATCTTTAATGATCAATATTTGCCTAACAAATTACAAACTTAGTGAACTATGCCCCTCCATAGTTGTAATCTTAGTTCTTTGCACTTCCCTTTTCAGCAAGTTCCTGTAGTTCCCAGGTGTCTCTGAAACTGCCCCTTTCATCATTTCTCAAAGCACAATACAATTCCATTTATTAATATATTATTTATTTCATTTACATACCATGATTTGTTTATCCATTCCCCAACTGCTTTTGGTCCTTTGTCATTACCAAAAGAACTTCCTGTAAAGACTTTTGTATATATGACTCCTTTTCCCCTTTATTTTTTTCTTTTTTCCTTTTTAGATCATTCCTCCCACTCCAACTGAACAATTCTTTAAAAAAGAAAAGGAAAGCCCCCAATAACATAAAACATCCCCACAGTGTCTGTGTCCAAAAACATATTTCAGTATGCATATCAAGTATATCGCTTTAGTCCTTATTCCTCTAGATTTAGGGTTGATCAGAGGTTTAAAGTCTTTCAAAGTTGTTTTCTTTATATTGCTATTATCATTGTATAAATTATTCTGGTTGTCTGCACCTTACTCTGCATTAGTTCATAGAGATCTTTGAAAATTCCTCTGAAATTGGCCATTTCATCATTTTTTATGGCCCAATAATATTCCATTATATTCCTATGCCACAGTTTGTTTACCACCTTCTTAGTTTCTATTTTTGGACTACTGCAGAAAAAGCTGCTATAAACATTCTGTACCGTTTTCCTCTTTCTCTGATCTCTTTGGGAACATAAGCCTAGAATTGGTACAGCTAAGTCATAGGATAATACAAACTTTTAACAACTTTTTGGGCATGGTTCCATAATGCTTTCCAGGATGAGTAAAGCAATTCATAGCTCTTGCAACAGCTCATTAATGTGTCTGTTTCCCCCCAATCTCTCCAACCTCTGCTGTACTCCTCCTTTGTCATTTTTACCAATGTGATAGGTGTAAAATGAAATCTGAGACTTACTCTTATTTGTATTTTTCTAATTAGTAGAGATTTGATACACCTTTTTAACATTTTTTTCAATAAAATCACTAACTTGGATTCATGTTCCTTATAATTAGTTTTACCTTCAAATCCTTCCTAAATAATTGTATGTTTTGCCCCCCCCCCTTTTTCTGTTATGCCTGAACCTCAGAAGTGTCAGTTCCTGGAGAAATAGAAAGGGTAGATGTTGTGACCAGCAAAACATAAATGGGCTAGTGGCTAGGACTCGGGGTTGCGGATAATTTGACAGAGCCGTTTTTTGTGAGAACTCATATTGCTTATATATCTTAAAATCATGTTATGAAAGGTATCATTCTGCGACCAACCCTGGATTCTGTTTTCTATGATCTAACTCTCTGAAGCATGTTGTTAGTTTCTAGGGACTCAATCTTATATAAATTTCACTTTATGTTTTCCCATGATTTCAAGCTTAAATGCACTCTTGATTAATCTTAGGAGGGGAACATTCAAGTTACCAAAGTGTCTAGCTTCCTGGGAGTTTTCCACAGGTAGACATTGTTCATGATGGAAATTTTCCTGTGTCCTTGATGCTTCAGTCCATTTCTATGTCCTCCCCTCCTCATGATAATTTTCTTTTCCATTTTCCCATGAAATACCCTGAGTTCATTCCTTCCCACCCTTCTGATATCCTTTGCCCCAAGAGTAATTCTTCTTCTACTGAGGTAGGTTGCTGCCCTAGACACACATAGTCTCTGTAAGGTTACTGTATTACATCACTAAATATCCCCTTTCTTCTAAGGGATTATTACTGAATAAAATGACTGAAGATTTTCCCCTTTCTTTCTCTTGTTTCAACATGTTCCTTAGCCACCTTCCCCCATTTTTCCATAGTCCTGAGAGGCAATGGGAGTTATTTTTCCTTCCCTATTTACAATTGATTTCTTAAAGTCAATTGTAAACAATTCCCTCAATCTTCTTTCTCCCCTCTCCACTTTTATTCACTCTCCCATTCTGCAGTTTGTCACACAAAAAAATCTTGACTGTCCTGTAGGTGACATATTGGGAGATTTCTGATCTCCACCATTAACTTCTGTCATTGAAATTTTCCTTTCATCTTTATCTTGTATACTTTTAGAAAGAAATCTATTGATGAATTTTGTTACTTTCTAGCCCATAGGTATTTTTTTTGGTCTGGGGTAATTTATTGTATTTTCCTTGGTAGCTGTATTTATTACCTTTCTCGTGTTACTGCTATCTGAAATGTAGACAGAACATGTAATCTGTTCACCTTTGTTCCTTTTTTGTGGGAACCCTTCAAATGTCTTTTTTTTAATTGATTTTTTTTAATTGATGACCATGCTTAGTTTTACAAAGTATTTTGTCACCTTGGATTGTAAATTAGGTTTTCTGCCCTTCAAACACTATTCTCTTCCTTCATGTGGTTTCTCTTGGCTGCCAAAGTCTTGCATCTTCCTTGTCTTTATGGTGCAAAGTTTTTCCTGACACTTGCAGAATTGTGTTAGGAATTGTTCAATGTAACCACTATATATATTTTTTTCTTTTTCTGAAGGTGATTGGTGGATTCTTTTGAATGACATTTTGATTTCTGTATTCAAAAGTGTTTATTGGGCTGTTTGGGTTGATTATTTTTTATTTTATGGTGTTTTTTTAAACTTGCCATATTTATCAATGATATTTGTGTTCTTTCTATGCAACCTATCTTGGCAAGCAATATGTTTTGCTTATATAAAGATCATACGTTCTTTTACCATTAGTATTTTTGTATGTTTTCTTCCAGATTGTCCTTTATTACTATTGATCTTTCCAATCAGTCGTTCTATCTTTTGTTTTTGCTTTGATGACAGATGCTTTGATGGCTGAGCCTCCTACCTAGTTGAATTCATTTCTCATCAGCTTCAGTTCATGCCTCATGTGACTCCAGAGCAGACACAATCAGCCCCAGCTACATCCCCATCCCTATTCCTTCAGGACTGGTACAGCAGCTGTTGTGGCTGAGGATAGCTTACCCTACCACCCCAGGCAAAGCACTAGACCTCCACCTCCTCTTCACAGAAGATAAAGAGTAGGAACACTGGCTTCTGCTTCGAGTTGCCACAGAATGGTGGGGGGTACAGAAATGGGCCAGGGGTTCTGGCAGAAACAACAGCAACAAAAAGGAAATTGCCGAGTAGATTCCAGCATGTAAGTTTTGTTGCCCTGTCCCAGTGGGGAACCCCGTGCTTGGTGAACTCACTAGGAATTAGGGATTAGCCTTTTCTGAGGTTAATTTGTCTGGTGGTTACTTCTTTAGAGTTCTTGCATATGTCTTTGCATAAGGAGGCAGTTGTAATTCCTTTCTATTGAAAACATAATTCTTATATGCTGAGAAGACTTGAAAGTTCAGGAAGCTATTACCTAATGAAGTGAAACCAATTAAGAGAAAATGTCCAATGTGCTATCATGGCTCCATTCTATGATTTTATCATGGCTCCGTTCTATGATTTCTTAAATGAGATTTTACAGTGTTTTAGTGTGGATTGGTGGAGGGGAATGAGTTATAGAAACCTGAGCTATTAGAATCAATCCTCAGACTCCAGGTTGGCAGGAACCACTGAGATCATACTTTCCAGTTCCCCTCATTGTAAAAATGAAACTGCATTCCAGAGAAGCAAAGCTGCCTTTCCCAGAATCACACACTTAAGAAGAATCAGGGCCCTTTCCCCCACATCACTGGGCTTTAGATAAGGGCCTTGTCCATAATAGGCGGATGTTGGACCACACACCAGCGGACATGCCCGTGCTTCCACAATAATGCAAATAGAAAGTAGAAACCCAAATGTTTGGGGCAGAGACCCAAGACCGACTCTTATTGTGTAAAATCACTCCCATTTTTAGGGCACGTAAACAGTGCAACACAGTGGGCTGCTTGCCTCCTAAAGACACTGTGAGGCAGACACCAGTGTTACTAACTCCCTCCACTCTGCACAGGGGTACACTTGTGGATTTAGTGCCTCTGACTGTCAGATAGCTAGGGAGTGTCAGAAATAGGGAGGACCTGGGCTCTTGACCATACCACAGCTGTGAGGAGTTAATAGAAATTATACAACTAGAACAGACTCTAGAGATCAGATGCACTAGTCCAATCCCCATGAGGAAACTGAGGCTTTGAGTGGCCAAAACCTTGAATGACTGGTTAGTGACAAAGCTCAAGACATCACAAAACACCAGCTCATAAAACTTAGAATTGAAAGAACCTTGGCTATGATTCGGTCCAAGCTCTTCATTTTACCAGCAGGAAGACAAGCTTGGATGCCATTCCCAGCCTGAAGTGATGAGGTCTGTGCCAGAATGACAAAGCTGGGGTTTGGTTTCCTCATCTAGTAAATGAGAAGGTTGTATTACATGATCTTTATCTCAGAAGATTATTTTGATAGTGATAAAGTACACATACACCACAGTTTTACAGTTATATATTTATTTTTAAAAAATTTAAACCTCCTTTGAAAAATTGTTACAAAAATGCACTAAAAAGATAATTGATGTTTCAGAAATACAGCACATTGTTTTCTTTTGCAACATAGCTAATAGGTAAATATGTTTTACATGATTGCACATATATAATCTATATCAAATTGCTTTCTTGGGGGGGAAAAGGTGAGGGACCAAGGAGAGAATTGGGAACTCAAAATATTAAAAATGAATGTTTGTATGTAATTTTTTTAAATATAAAAATTTTCATATAAAAAATTTAACACATTCAGAAAGGGACCCATAACCCGCCTCCTCTTCTTACCATGTTTTTGGCTTTTGAAAATAAAAATTTATGGCTAATTTATAATCCTGCTATTAATAAGAAACTAAAATGAATGCTCTTAATTGCTTTTCACTTTTTTTAGAACTAAGAGCTAGATACAAAGTTTTATTCATAAGCACACCACAAGTTCATTTTCTAGAGATATTATGTATCCATGAATATCAACATGCATTTTTTGTTATAGTCTTGACATTGCAGGTTATTATTCCCCACTCCTATCTCCAGTTTCACAATTACAGAAATTATAGGGCAGATTTGGCCACCACTTAGTCCCCTTAAGCACACAAAAAGTTTCCAGTGAATTTCATATATGTTCAAATGATAAAATGGTGAAAAAATTCTGGTAATTTTTTAAAAAGGAATACTGAAAGAAACTGGAGCCTTTAAAAAAATCGCTTCAAGTATTCCATAAAAATAAATAATGATACAAAGTAAAATAAGATTAATTCTACATTTTTCTATTCTGCTTTTTCTCAAAATCCTTCTCTACTGAACTATTGAGAAATAAAATAAACCCCAGGGTAGATAATATCACAGGAGTGGTTAGAAGAAGGCAGAGATAGCCCAATTTATTTAGTCTTTTGCTTAGTGACTTGAGAGATGTTCCTTTTTTCTTTAAAAATGTTAACAAATATAAACTAAAGAGTTTCCATCCAACAAATAAAGCTTCATTTGAGAATGTTTCATTCAGCAATCAATTCTTTTTACTTAACGATGTGAAAAGGAATTTGTACGTTAGTGTGTTATTAGCACATCATTATTATGGTCTGCAAATGATAGGAAGTAAATATTATAAGGCAAAATAGCTAAAATACTCTCATTAGTTTTAGATGGTTCAAATAAGTAAAAACAAAAATGTGTTCTCTAGTTGCTTCTAAAAGTTTTATCTTTAAGAAAAAGTGGCCTAGTTCACATTACTCATTGCCATCTAAACTTTGTTTATAACAATTTCAGCAACAACAATAGAGCCTAAGAAATGCATTTTAATATGCGCTTTTGCTATACACAATGGATTCAAATAAAATTCACATTCTGAAAGGGTTCTGAAATTTCTTCAACTTCCAGCCCAGTAGAAAGCAAAATTAAGCAAGTACCATCCAGCAACATACTAAAACTAGACTTTTTAATGGAAATATCCAATCATAATTCCTATACCAGTATGGATAGCTTCTATCATAGTTTCCACTAAATATCACAGATGTATAATATTTAACAGTCTGTGAGATTAAATTATTAAAAGTTATAAGTAGAAAATACTCAAACAGTATAGTATTTCTAAACCATAAGAACTGTATAACAAAAAAAGGAAGATGTGAATTAAACAGTGTTAACAGTTATTTGATAACTCAACAAGAAATTTTGTACTATGTATAAGGTTATAGTTTTATAATTCTACACTCCCTGCAAAAAATAATTTCATTCCATATTTCTGACCAGTATGCAACTGACAGATTTTTTACATTTTGACATTTATCTCAACAAGAAATCCCCCTAGGAACTCTCCTTGTCATATTTTCCACAACCTTTAGTACTTTTTTGGCCTCGCAGTGTTCTTTAATGACAGGGGTTAAAGGCTCAGAGTTAATACCTTGCTCACAGATATATCTACAAACAGAGTTTCCATGTCTGATATTCCATTCAATACACTTGAAATCTCTAACAGCTTCCACATTCTCTCTCATTGCATTCAGATTGGCCGTGTCAGTTCTTCTCCTGTGCTGTGTTGCATGATTTTTAAAAGATCTGCCCAGCTAGGATATGGAATGATTGAAGCTAAGAGTAAAGGCTTATTATCACCAGAAGGTTGATAGTGAGGTGAATTAGTCAATCAATTAGTTTGGCTATGGCAACTTATGAAACCAATACAAATACAAATGACCCTATGTCTTGTGTGGGTTCCTTTTGTTTCCATGATGATAGTGACAGAACTGGCACTCTTTCATGGTGAAGATTTGTCTCACAATTAACAAGCTGATACATAACTAGTGCAAGGGAATCATCCACAGCTTGACAGTTTTATTATAAGTGGAGCCAGAAGACATTAAGAGATTGCAATTGTATGGTATGGCTGACAAGTGTGCACTTCAACAATGTGAAGAGAGGAGGAAAAACCAGAAGGCTTTAACCTTTGCTGGCCATTGTGACTTAATAAAAGTAGGAAGGAGAGGCAATGGTGGAGAGGGTCAGAGAAAATGACCTTGCCCACGGACCCAGTTGTATATCTTTTTCTTATCTACTCCTTCCTTATCTGCAGAGGAGAGCAGAAGGAAGAGGTTTTAGAATTGAGAAACTGAGCAACTAGACCATAAATGTCTAGGTAGGTTGTTAGCATTTGGGGCAAAGATTGATCCATGGGAGACAAATAGGTAGGCACCGTAAGCTAAAATGAGGTCTGTAGTGGACATATCAGTGCTATCTCATCAGGAAGTTTCGAATTGCTGTTTAGAAGACTGTTGTGTTTGTCCTTTGTTATCAAAGAGGTAATATCTTGACTAGTGGGTGAATTGGTCCCAAGTGAGACAGTGTTTCACGAAGTCATGAACATCACTCTTCTAGTCACTGAATTTCAGTAATAAGGCAAAAGTCAGGATGATTGGTGATGGCTGCAGATGGTTGGGATCATGGGGGTGTTCTCGGTGTCTTTGATGGCTGATCGACCTTGAAGTGCTCTACCTTGCTTGCTTGCTTTAGCCACCTTAATGGACATTGAAACAAATTGTTTTCCTCTACCCATTCTAATGGGATGGTGATGCTGGTGATGGTGGTGGTTTCCATGCTTGGGATCAACACCTAATTCAACTCATCCATGGGTTTGTGGCTTGTCCCTTATGCTCCAACCAAGGCTAACTGATGGTTAAAAGATAGACTAGAGTCAAACTGCTTAATGCACCCAAGAGTTTGGTGCCCAAGGCAAAGAATCTTGCTGCTGATGAAAAGCTTGTTCTAGCCAAGACTGATAAAAAAAAAAAAAACCCCAAAACCAGGTTGCTTCTTGAGGGGAAAAAACTAAGGTGTTCTCCTCCCACTTCCCCGCACTACCCAATTCCTGGTCAGATCCCTGCAGCTTTTCTTAATTTAAAGAAAACAGAATCCATAAAAAGCTTCAGATTTTTGGATTAAAAAAAGTAGGACCCAACCTTCTTGTAGAAGCAGAAAGCAAAGAGAAACTCTTCAAATACATGTCTAGGGGAATAGCGGCCAACAGAGACCATGTTTTTAGCAGAGCAGTATCTGGTAGAGACAACCTACTTGGGGGAGATTTTGCATAGACTGTGCACCTAGCAGACACCAACGGAGAACAACCCCTGGTGGAATTGTGCCAGTGAGATGACATCACCAGAAAATCCTGGAAACCCAACAGGACGCAGCCTAAGCTGCATTTCTCCATGTATATTCTGGCTGTCCACCAGCCGTTTGTTTTTCTCCAACTATATCTGGTCCACAAGTATCCTGACGTACACATGAAGGATGATACCTATTCCCTATGTGTATTTATTCTTACTATTGATAGTGTATATACTTGTGGAACAATATGCTCCAGTTCTCTCTAAAAAAAGGAATGCTGTATAGCAACTTTTCTTATGGCAGAGCATTAAATGTCATTGCTTTAGATTACTTGCGTTCTGATTATTTATAGTAAGTAGTTAGTAAGAGCTAATGAACTCTGTCTTTTATTTATTCATTCAAAAATCATTCAGTAAGCAAATAGCATGTGCCCTGCACTTTCCTAACCACAGAAGAGACAAAAACAAATGAAGCAGTTTCTGTCCTCGGAGAGGGCATTCCACTAGAGGAAAACAACATGAACAAAGATAAGTCCAAAGTACAGGCCAACAAATGAAGTGGGTGGGAAGAGTTGAGAACAGAATGGAGGCAACACTGTAATCAAGCCTTGAGGAAAGCGAGAGATTCTGTCGATATGGAGAAGAGGTAGAAGTTTGCTCCCGTTGGGGATACAACTTGGGCAAAGGGATGGAGATGAACTGTGTAATCTCAAGTAAGGAACAGGATGTTGGCCAGTTTGGCTAGAAGACACAGTGTGCGATAAAGGGTAACGTGTACTAAGTCTGGAAAGGAAGATGGGAGAAGCATCTCTATGTGAGAGTCTGCATTTCTTTTCTGCAGGCAAATGAGAGCTGCCATTTTATTCTAGAGACTCATGGGACCTGGGGCCTTCTTGAACAAGAAAGTAACATATGCTTTATGGATATCATTTGGAAGATGAGGTGGACCCACAGAGCGTCTTGAACCTGGGGTAGCTTTGTCAAACAACCCACTGTGCAAATTGAGGAGAGGGGTGCTACAAATGAATAAAAGAGTAGCTTGGGTTATTTTCATTACCATTAAGTTATTAAGGTAGTTAACATAGGCAATTACTTTATTGAACAACTGGAAAATTATCAACTTAATAAAACACATTAATAATCATAACAGCAAAAATGATGTCAATAGATATATAAAAGGTTTTTAATAAGATAGAACACTCATTCATGTTTTTAAAAAAGCAACAGAAAACAGAAACATATTTCCCTAAAATACTAAATAATACCAACTTTAAAAAAGAGAGATCAAATTATATTTAATGGAGATAGATGGGGACTTTCCAATAAGATCAGGAGTAAAGCAATGATGTCCATCATCATCACTATTATTTGTAGTACTAGAAACACTAGGTATAGAATTAAGGCAAGAAATTTAGGGAATAAGCATTGCCAGGAGGAAACAAAATGAATGCTTTTTGTAGAGTGATATGATGTTGTACTTAGAAAATCCTAGAGTCAATTAAAAGTCAAATTTTTAAAATCGAGTCAATTTCCTTTTCAAAAAGAAAACGAAAAACAAGTAAAGTTGAAAGACATAAAATAAATTTGATATATCGTTAGCATTTCTGTCTACTACTAATAAACCTAGCTGGAGAGAGAGAGATTCCATTTTAAATAACTAAAGAATGTATAAAATTCTTGGAATTCTACCTGGCAGGAACTATATAAAAATAAACTTGAAATGTTGTTTACAGAAAAAGCTATAGACCTAAATAATTGGAGAAATATTGTTCATGGGGAAATCAAACAAATAATAAAAAAAAACTTAAATTGATTACAATATAGTACTTATTCAGATGCATATCAAGCTATCAAAATATCACCTCATTGAACTAGAATAACGACAAAATTCATCTGGAGGAAGAAAAACATTAAGCATCTCAAGGAAATTAATGGAAAAAAGTGAAGAGAAAGGTAGCATACTAATATCTGATGTCAAACTAAACTAAAGAAACTCAAAATTATTTGGCACTGGTTCAGAAATGGAGGCTGATCAGTGGAACAGATTAGACATAAAATTTATAGATTCCAATGAATACAATAGCATTATATTTGAGAAATCAAACACCTTGATTGCTGGGATAAAAATTTGCTGTTCAACAAACGCTATAGAGTAACTGGAAAACAGTCTCAAAGAAGCAATATATAGAACAAGACCTTGTGTCGTATATCTCGTATATCAAGAGAAGCTCTAAATGACTACAAAACTTAGACATAGAGGGGCAACACCATAATAAAATTTTTCATAAAGCTTTTTATTTACAAAACATACGAGTGATTTTTCTACATTGACCTTTGCAAAAAACTTTTTTTCCCCAAGCTTTTCCCCTCCTTCCCCCCACCCTCCACCCCTAGATGACAGGTAATCTAATACATGCTAAATAGGATAAATTATATGACAAATACAATACATTTATACATATCTATACAGTTATCTTACTGCACAAGAAACATCAGATCTAGAAAGAGAAGAAGAAAAAACAACCTAAGAAGGAAAACAAAATGCATGGAAATATTCACAGAAAGCGTTAAAATGCTAACACCATAATAAATTTTTTTTTTTTTTTGCTTTTTTTTTGCTTTGTGCTGAGGCAATTAGGGTTAAGTGACTTGCCCAGGGTCACACAGCTAGAGAATGTTAAGTGTCTGAGACCAGATTTGAACTCAGTTCCTCCTGACTTCAGGGCTGGTGCTCTATCCACTGCGCCACCTAGCTGCCCCCAACACCATAATAAATTTTTTTTTTTTTGGAAATATTTTTTTTATTTTATTTGCATAACATATGTGTGGGTAATTCTTCAACAAT
>JAJPUD010014665.1:0-14425 GCA_023553655.1 Myrmecobius fasciatus
TCCTTTCCCCTGATTCTTCTATTTTCCCTTCTATTAGTTTGTCCCTTACTTTTCCTCCTTTCCTTCCCACTTCCCTCTAGCAACAGACAAGTTTCTATGTGAAATCAAATGTCTGATATACACTTTTAGAGCCCAACCTTATGAGAGTAAGATTTACACAATGCTCATCTCCCTCCCCTCTTTCTCTCAATTATATTAGGTTTTCTTTGCCTCTTCAAGTGATTTTACATTGTTTTTACCTCCTTTTTTTTTAGATCTTATTTTACCATTTTCCCCCCTCTTTTCCCCAGTATGATATCCTTTTCCCCTCTAGTTCTCTTTTTCATATTATCAAAGTAAAATCAAATTATACTCCCATTCTTTAAGGATACCCCTAGTAGAGATATGGATCTCAAGAGTGCTTTCCTTTTTACCTTTTTACGCTTCTCTAGAGTTCTGTGTTTGGAGGTCAAATTTTTTGTTCAGATCTGGTCTTTTCATTAGAAATAGGTGAAAATCTCCTGTATCATTGAATGACCATCTTCTTCCCTGGAAAATGATGCTCATTCTAGCTGGATAGCTTATTCTTGGCTGTAATCCAAGTTCTTTTGCCTTTCGGAATATCTGATTCCAGGCCCTTCTATCCTTCAATGTGGAAGCTGAAAGATCCTGTGTAATTCTAATGACAGTTCCTCGGTATTTGAACTGTTTTTTTCTAGCAGCTTGTAATATCTTTTCCTTGGTGCGATAGTCCTGAAATTTGGCCACGATATTCCTTGGGGTTTTAATTTAGGGGTCTCTTTCAGGAGGTGATCGGTGGATTCTTTCAATACCAACTTTGCCTTCTGATTCTAAAACATCAGGGCAATTCTCTTTCATGATTTCCTGGAAGATAGCATCAAGGTTCTTTTTTTCATTGAGACTTTCAGGGAGTCCAATAATTCTTAGATTGTCTCTCCTGGATCTGTTTTCCAAGTCAGTTGTTTTTACTACAAGATATTTCATATTTTCTTCTATTTTTTCATTTTTTTGTTTTTGTTTGGCTGATTCTTGAAGTCTTATTGAGTCATTCATTTCAATTTGTTCAATTTTAATTTTTAAGGTATTATTTCCTTCAGTTATCTTTTTTAGGTCCTTTTGTAACTGGCCAATTAAATTTTTTGGTTCATTGCATTCTTTTTCCATTTTGCCAATTTTATTTTTCAGTGAATTGTTGTCTTTTTCCAATTCACTAATTTTATTTTTCAGTGAATTTTTATCTTTTTTCCAATTCACTATTTTTATTTTCTAGTGAGTTGGTGACTTTTTCCAATTCACTAATTTTGTTTTTCAGTGAATTTTTGTCTTTTTCCGATTCACCAGAGTTATTTTCCAGTTTTTCACATCTCTGTTGCAGGGCGATGTTTCCTTCTTGCACTGCTCTCAGTTTATTTCTCCAATATTCTTCTAGCTCTCTTTTAAGATTCTTTATGCAATCTTCCAGGTAAGCCTTCTGAAAGGGAGACCAGCTTATTCCACCTTTGTGGCTTTATCTGGGATTGTTTTCAGAATCTCAGGATCTGGGGACTGCTCTAGTTTCTCTCCATAAAAGCTGTCTATGGTGAGAGCTCTCTTCTTCTTGCTCATTATGTTTAGCTGAGGTATCAGTTAACAGCAGGGAATTCTGCAGCCCCAGCAGCAGCAGCAGCAGCAGTGGCAGCAGCAGGCGGGATTTCAATTTGCCCTGGGGCAGTTTGCCAAGTTGACTTCTGGTCTGGGGCTGATCTGGCTAGATCCGCACTAGGACCACACTTTCAGCTGCTCTCAATCCACCCTTTATCAAAGGTAGACCTGCCAAAGCACCTGCCCGCAAGCAGAGCAAAGTGGCCCAAGGGTCTCCCAGGGACTTCCTGGCAGCCTAAAATCTTCTGGTCCGTCCCAGCCCCAGACTTGCACCCTGGCTGCGCACTAGAGTCTGAGCGCTGGGAGCTGCTCGGTTCCCTGCCCGTCTAAAACTGACCTCAGAAGTTCTTTCAAAGTAGATATTTGATAGAAGTGCGTTGTAGTCCAAGTGTTTGGTGAAGCCCTCACTCCAGAACCAGTTCAGAGGCTCAGTTTGTCTGTGTTTGAGGGAAGGTCTCAAGAGTTTACAGAGAATGCTGTCTGCAGTTCGCGGTCTTGGCTCCGCCCCCCGTGAGACCTATTTTTTATTCAATTCAACACTGCTTTTAGCAGAGGAACCAAGATAAAATTTGTGGGAGGGTCTGATGGAAATTTCAAAACATTAGAGATATTCCTCCCAAATCCTATTTTCTCTAAATGATATTTTACTATTCTCTTATTCATGAAAATATTTAAAATTTAAAAAAGAAAACATGCATATTTTCATCCCATAATTTTATTAAATAATACATTCTAAATATTTTCATATTTTTCTATGTTATATTTATTTTTCCTTTCCTGATTGTTCTGGAATTTTATATCTGGAATATAATATTAAATATTTGTGTCAATCCAATAAAGAACATGTCTGGAGAAGGACCAGCAGGGTAGTGAAAAAATTGGAAATTGTACCTTATAGGAAACAGTTGAAGGCATTTGGGAATGTTTAGCCTGAAGGAGAAAGAACTTAGAAAGGACATATTTGTCTTTCAATCATCTGAAAAGTTCATACATAAAGGAGAGATTAGACTTTCTCTGCTTTTTCCCAAAGGCCAGAATAGGAGTAGTAGGTAGAAGCTTCAGAGAAGCAAATTCATATAGCAGGTTCAATACAAAAACAAAACATGCAAATAAGTAAAACTTTCTACAATTAAAGCTATTCCAAAGTCCCTGATTCAGGGAATAGGGCATGATCCCTTACTGGAGTTTTTGGAAGTGGAGGCTTGGTGGTCTCACTTGTGCAGATATAACGGGCTATTCATCATCTCATCTTGTTTAGGGATATGAAAACTTAGACATCATTTTGTTCAATTCTAGAAATTTAAGCCACAGAGAAGTATGAAGTATCAGAGCTGGGGTCCAAACTGATATCAGCTGACCCCACATCTTTTGACTCTAACCTGAAGGTTGATATTTTTTCTAAGTTTGGAATTTAGTTGACAATTTCTTCATCAATTATATGTGATTTTTAAACAAATATGTCTCATCATAGTTTTTGCCCACAACTAAAAATTTTCATTTTTGGCCCATTTCTACCATATTTATCCTTTTGATCATAACCAGTGAATGCTTTTTTTATGAACCTATGTTTTCTGACTACAGATCAACGGCTTACAGTCAGAAAGATGTGGATTCAAATCATGCTTCTATTATTTGATCTCTATATGAATCTAACAATTCAATCAACTTCATTGATCTTTTACTTCCTCATCTGAAAAATGGTAGATGGCCTCTATGGTACCTTACAACTAAAAATCTATGATTAGAGAATATTTAAAAGTTTAAGTGTCAAAGGAATCTGAATATGTGGATTATATTTACACTTATTCAAAAGGTTTCTATAAGAAATATGACAGAAACTGATATTTTAAAATAAAATCACTTCTCAGAAACTAACCATGGCTTTGTTGAAATCTTTCTCAGCCTTTCATTTCATTTTTCATCTGCAAAATAGGAAATTAATAGGACCTATCTCACAGGATTCTTGTAAGAATCAAATGAGTTAAGAGTTAAAGTGCTTTGCTAATATTAAAATGCTATATAAACTATTTTGTTATTATTATTATTATTAGTTTGCCCTTTAGATCAGACTTTAATAAAAATAAATTAATATTATCTAATATTATGCATGCTCAAGAAATGATAGAATGTTGTCAGGGTGTATTTCCAAGGACTTCATTAAAGGCTAGATAATGTTAAAGATAGAGTTAATTTAAAAAGACATGACTCTTTTTTTTTTCCCCTAGATCAGCCCAACCTGATTAAGACAAGATTTAAACAGGAAGGGGAAATCAAATTGGACTGAATTTGAAAAAAAGCTTTATATCCCCTCCCTTAAAGGTCCCATCTTTTCTTAACATCAATATCTTTGTGGCAATGTTCCTAAACTTAGAATAACAGAACAGCACAATATCAAAAGACTAAACATTGCAGTTGACCCAAAGGTAATGGAAAGATGTGTGCCAGAAATAAATAGGCTAAAACTAAATACAATAACTTGTTCATTAAAATGGTATAAAACAATATCCAGGATATGTATGAATGAAAGAGGATATTGAATGGTTATAAGATTGCAGTATAATAGCTTTCAATCTGGATAGGACCTTACAAATCTCCTAGTCCAATCTTCTCATTTGGTACATGAGAAAAATGAGGTCTAAACAAGTTAAGTGACTCCCCCAATTTGAAAAACCAAAAAAATTCAACTAGGTTATTTTCTCAATCCAAAAAGTTCAGGTATTATATTGACAAAATGAACACTGACGTTTCCAAATAAATATATCTATATTTATATTTCTATCTAAAAGTATACACACAACACACAATGCATATGTGTATTGTGCCATGTGCACAGGTATAAATATAGATATAAGCTGTGTGTATGCATATATTATGCAATTTTTATTGTACATATTTTAATTTATATATGCATGTATCTAAATATATATATATATAATTACATACATATACACATGCATTTCTAAGATGACAATGTTTTCATAAAAATTAGAAAACTTTTGAATGAGATATAACAGAAATTTAATGCAAGAATTAAACTGGTATCTGTGTATTCAAACAATGGCTTCCAGATTGAGGATTTATGAGAAGTCATGCCTGAAAGAGTTTGTAGGATGGGAAAGACTGAAAGAATTAAAGCTATGTGTTCCAGTGAAGAGAATTAGCCATACGGATGACACTATGTAATGTAATATAATAGGCAGTTGCCCTAAGTGCTTCAAGGGTTAACTCCATTTTAACAATGCTTAAGATGATCTGCTTCATATAAAATTTCATACAATACCAAATCATGTTATGCATATCACTATACACTTTTAAATTTCTGTAATAGTTCTGATTCTATTTTGAAGTTTTACTTAACTAATTGACCTTTAACAATAAATTTGGTTATCAATTAGCAAACCTTAGAGCAAGATTTCTTAAACTTTTTCTACTTGAGACTCCTTTCATCCAAGAAACTTTTACATGACTTTAAGTATGTAATCATATAAAATAGCTATGCAAATCAAACATTTACTGATAAATCATTATTTCATGACCCTCTTCCCACATTGTTATGTGACCCCATATTGTGACCCACAGTTTAAGAAGCTTTGGCTTAGAAAATATCTCAAAGGGCACTTGGTATAGAATAAAATTGACCTTGACTCAGGAAAACCTAGATAAAAATTGTTATTGCTGACACATACTGGTTATGTGACCTTGAGCAAATCATTTAATTTCTCCATTCCCCAAATAGTTTTCTAAGCCTATGAGTTCCACAGGAGATAGTGACCTATATCGGTAGAGGCAGTTTTCTCAATAATGAGTTATGTGTGCTAATGACATCATAAGTCTAGTTCCTATGTCCATATTATAAATGTATATACAGGTCAATAGGATATAGTGAGAACATCTTTTGTTCCAGAGTCCAAAGGTGTGACTTTGAATCCTAATTCTTTTATTTATTTTGTGATTTTGGACAAGTGATTTAAAATTTCTGCAACTCAGGTCCTTGACAAAATAAAGAGCTTTGAGGTTAGACTAGACCCATGCTTCTCAAAGTGCGATATGTGGAACTCTAGGGGCTCTGAAGATTCTTTCAAGAGATTCCTCAGGTCAAAATTATTTTATAATAATGCTAGAATATTTTAATTTCTAACATGGAACATGCTGATGAAGATAATTAACATAAACAAAAGTTTTTTGTTGTTCTCAATATTTTTAATTGTGTAAAGGGGTCTTCAGACCAAAATGCTTGCAAAACATTAAACTAAATATCCATGATCACATGACATTTTTAATCAGCAAAAAATAGAAAAGAGCCCATTTGTCAAAACTGATAAATAATGGGGGTGGGGAATGCTATTCATACTAGATTACATTTATTCTCCTAAGACTGTTTAAGTTTTGTTCCAACCACTGAACCTGGTTGAATATGTTAAATATTACAATCATCACTTCTAACTACTTATAGAAAGTTCAGTTAGGGATGACTGAAGTCAATGAACTTAACATTTTTTCATATTCTTAACCAGCCAATTTGGGTTGTGTTTCCAAAAAGAAATGACGTCATAAAAGCTAAGGGGATTGAGTGTCTGGCTTTGAGAATAGACTGATTAAGTCTTCCTGGGGAGAAGCCAAGGTGACCTGTTTTCAAAGAGCTTCCAGAAATGTCAGTCTGTTCTCTTCTTGTTTTTCAAAGTGATTAGTGTCTCCTTCAAGTCTCCCCAGCCCGCAACCTGTGTTTTCCCTTATGTCTTTATATAAGCTGTCTTGACAACATGGAAATCCATGCCATTCTTATCTTCTTTGCCATGAGCTTTTAACCTAAGTGATTTCTCAGTACTCTGTGTAGATGGATTTTGAGTTACAAAGGATTTTCAAAGTCAACTAACTACAAAATTAGCTATTTCAGAGGAAAGTTTTTTACTCTTCTTTCTCCTGTACATAAGTGGTATAATGGCTTCTATTGGAGGTTTTTTTTTTCTATTACATGAGAATTATTTCAATGAATGGCCTATATTTAGCCTAGAGAAGAGAAGGATTGGAGTATAAGAGCTCGTTTATGGAAAAGAATATAGTAGTCTCCGAAGCTATCACAATTCTCACTGTCTCTGAATTCTCAGAGCTTTGCTACTACATCTTCCCTTAGAGACATAGAGGTAACCTTGAGGGAGCTTGTGTTGTCTTTGCAATATTATAGTTTAGAAACCCTTAATGATATGTCCTTCCCTTAGATCCATAATCATCAATGGGTAAACAATGTTAATAATATAAAAGTGTAAGGCAAACAATTAGCTTTTAGAAAGTGATATTTAGTGGGAAGCAAACTACATTTGTTACAACACATCTCTCCACCCCCAAAAAGTGTGACATATTTTTACATGAAAAAGATATAGAGTCTCAGGGAAGTAACCCAAGCCCAGAGAGTGCATGAAGTAAAGGGATAAGGTCACAGTTCTTAGTGTCCAGAAGTCTTTTTTCGGGCTCAATATTTACATATTTCCGACTCCTCTCTTTCTACTTTTTGTACCATCTACTTCGAACAGAAGCCCTTTGCTGAAACTTCTCATTCACGTAATATAGAAAAAAAAAAAAGACATATTTTCTGTTGTCTTTGTCTGCCCTTGTCAGCCTCAATTCATTTTGGTGTTCAGAATGCCCTTCTAAGAAATACTTTTGAAGTTTTTCTTAGGCATAGTTTACTTCAATGGTTCTCAACATGTGGTCCAGGGACTGCTAGAAGTCCCCAGACTGTTTCAGGGACTCATGAAGTCAAAACAAATTTCATAATAATATTAAGACATTGTTCTCCTATTACAGTATTCCTACCTTTACCAATTGTGTAAGGCTTGATTTTTTCCCTATAATTTAATTAAAATAATATATCAGATAGAATGAATGAAGATGTAGATAAAAGAATCCAGCTGTCTTCCATTAATGAGATTTGCAAAAATATCAATGCTACATATCTCGATACTTAATTTTATTTTGGATGATTTTTTTAATTAAAATTTTACTTACATTGATATACAATATGTTTATAAATATTATTTTAAATAAATTATTCAAAAAATGTTTTTAAATTGTCACCTAATTTATGATGCAGTAAATGTCAAAGATATAATCAACATAAGCAAAAGCTCATTGAAGAACAAAAATAATTTTAAGAATGTGAAGAATTTTTAAGAGTGTAATAGTCAAATTCTTTTTATGATATGAATATTGCCCTGATTCCTAAACTAGGAAGAGCAAAAACAAAGAAAGAAAATTATAGACCAATTTCCCTAATGAATATTGATGGAAAATTTTAAATAAAATACTAGCAAGGAGATTATAATTATATTTTTTAAAAATCATACACTATGATCAGGTGAGATTCATATCACAAATGCAGAGCTCATTCAATATTAAGAAAATTATTAGCACTAGTCACCATATCAATAACAAAACCAACAAAAATAATCTGATTATATCAACAGATTTATAAAATGTTTTTGACAAAATATATATTAATTCCTATAAAAAAACATTAGAAAGCATAAGAATAAAAGGAGTTAGAAAGTCTAAGAATAAAAGGATCTTTCCTTAAGTGATATATAGTATCTATCTAAAACCTTCAGCCAGCATTATTTGTAATGGGAATAAGCTTTTCCCTCCCTTTTGAAAATAATAGTCATTGGACTATCTTCATCTTTTAGTCTTGTGATACTGCTAACATCCTCCATGATCTTTCAGATGTCATTGACAGTAGCTCAGGAATTATATGTCTATTATTCCAAAATCTAAGATTATATTTCAACTGGTCCAGAATATATTAGATGAACTGTTTTGCTATTCTCTTAATTATCTTGGGTATCAATTTTCTGCTAGTTTTGTTGATCAATCATTTCTGTTGTGCCTTGTCAAGGAAAAGAGAGACAAAATAGATTAAAAATCTATGACTCTCCTCTGAACTTTCACACTGTCTACCTCACTCAAAAGCCCTTCACTGAAATTGTACATTCAACTAATATAGATAAAGCAAAATGGTTTCTGTTATCTTTACCTACCCTTGTCAGTCTCAAATCACCTTGGTGTTTAGAACTCCTGGCACAAATATTTCAGACTTCTTTTTCCTATAGCCATCCTTCATCATTATGTGGTCTAGTGGATAGAGCAGTAGGCCTATAATCATGAAGACCTTAGTTCAAGGTCTTAGACACTTACTAGCTCTGCACTAAAGATCCATTAGCTGTAAAATGAGGATAATAACAACATTGCTTTTGTGAGATTCGAATGAGATAATATTTATAAAGTGCTCAGCATAGTCCCTAGCACATGGGAACTTATTTCCTCTGGTTACCTGTTCTTGCATCTAGTGTGTGTGTGTGTGTGTGTGTGTGTGTGTGTGTGTGTGTGTTGAATGTCTTTTACCCTCTGCATCTGTTCTAGTCTTTTCAGACAAACGTTTTTCCACTCAGAACTATTCTCACCTCCCTTTTTTTCTTTCCTTTATAACTTCATTCTTAAGAGTTTTTCACCTCCATAGGTGAATTTTCACTATAGAATTTTCGTTCCTGAAATCCTACATATCTTAACCCTTTGAAATGTGATTTCCACAAATCTATTATGCATTTCAACCAATACCTGGATTTCTTTTCTTCTATCACAAATTCTAGGGGGGCGGGAAGCGATCATTTTTCCAGTAGGCTTTCAATATTTCCATTCTAGCAACCAATTCTTTTTGTTAGTGAGAACTTGATTCAGGATAAAATTTCCCCATATTGGTTCCTCCTCTGAGGGATGAAAGCATCACTAAGTCACATCAAGAAGCTATTAACTGTTCCAACAGATGTCTGGATAATTGAAATCCTCCACCAATATTATTTTATCCTGCTTCTGCCTCAGGCTTCTGATATATTTTCCAAACACCTCTTCTATTCTTTTTTCTTCTCCAGGTCTACAATAGAACTCTATGAAAATATCACTTCTGCTTTTTTTTCCTTCTTTCCTTCCTTTCTTCTTTCCTTCCTTCCTTCTTTACTTCCTTTCTTTCTTTCCTTTCTTTCATCTCTCTCTTATTTATACACATATAGATAGATAGATAGATTCTCAGATAACCTCTATCATGGTTCTCTACTCTGGTTCCTGAATTTTCTCATATAAGTATTTCTTCTTAAATATACAATATTACAAACCATTTCTTTTTAACTATTCTGTTTCAGATAAAGTATATCATTTAAAGACATGCTTCAATCATATGCTTCATATCACTAAATCTCAATGACATATAAAATATGTGATCACATTTCCTTCCTCATGTTAAAACATTTAGTTCCTCGATGATTTCCTAAACTTTGTTTAAATGATTTTGAGGGTTTTATTCCTGATTTTTTCCTGTCCATTGTTGGATATTTAAGTGCCATTCTTTTTCTTTCATTTAAGCTATTCTCAATTATCTAATTCAGAAACAATGGGTATTTTTCTTCTCCCCTTCTCCCTTGTTAAAAAAATATATCTTCTCCACTGCATATGAAACATACCACAAAAATATAATCTTACCATCCATCTGATCTACTGCATAAGAAAGACAGAGACAGAGAGACAGAGAGAGAGATTTTTTTCAATACTATGCATATCTAGGTTCAACAATGCAGGAGATCCCAGGATTTAAGGAGAGCAGATTGGATTGCTTTTAAGGAATTGCAAATTACTTGTACTGATTCAAAGCTTTACACTTAAAAAAAAAAAAAAAAAAAAAAAGGTCCATCATTTCAATACAAGGCAACTAGGTAGCATGGTGAATTTGCAATAAGAAAACACTAGATTCAAACCCAGTCTGCACTTATTAGCTCTATGAGTGGCAAGTAACAACGTATGATTCAGTTTTTTCAACTGTAAAAAGGATTAATCAGATCACCTACTTCATAGAGATGTGGTAAGGATCTAAAGATATAATAATTTTAAAACCCAGCACTGGGTCTGGAATACAGTAGGCAATTAATAAATACTTGTTCCTCTCCTCTTCCCAATGGAAATATTTTGTAAGTATTATCACACAATGGTAAACCCTAAATATAAATTCTGGAACTGGAAACAAATGAAGATTATATAGAAGAATTCCTGTGTCATGTATTCAGACACAATCAGTTCTTTTTCTGGGTGTGGATAAGTCCTTCAGAGTGGCATGGATTGTTGTATTACTAAAAATAGCAAAGTGTTTAACAGTTGATCATCCCAGAACATTGGTATTATTTTATAAACAGTACATTTCACTTTGTTTGAATTCATGGAGAAATTTCCATATTTTTCTGAGAGCATTCTGCTCATCACTTCCCCATATAACAATAATACTCCATTATAATCACATGTCACAGTTGATTCAGCCATTCCCCAATTGATGGACATTCTTTTAGTTTCCATTTTTTTGCCCTATATGAGTTGCTATAAATATTTTTGTACACATAAGTTTTCTTTCTCTCTTTTGGTATTCATGCCTGATAGTGATATTGTTAGGTCAAAGGATATACATGATTTTATAGCTCTTTGGGCATAGTTCCTATCTCTTGATCAAGAATGGAAATGTCTCTTAATTTTTTTTTATAAATTTGTTTCATTTCCCTATATATTTGAGAAATGAGGCCTTCATCAGAGAAACTTGTTTCAAAATTCTTTTCACAATTATTATTTCTAATTATATTTTCCCTCTTTTTATTCTATTGTCTCTCTCTTCAAAAATGTTTTGTTGTTGACCACCCATCAATATATCCTATCTTCTATCACCATCTCCCCTTCACATGCTCCCTTCTCCTCCTATTTTCCTGTAAATAAAGATAGATTCATACACCCGTATTGAATGTGTATATTATTTATTCTTTAAGCCAGTTCTGATGAGAATAAGGTTCATTCAATCCCATCTCTTCCCCTCCTCTTCTTCCTCTCCAATGTAAAAACTTGCCTCTTTTATGGCAGATAATCTACACCATTCCACCTCTTTCTTTTCTATTATCCCTCTTACACCTCTTAATTTTATTTTTATAGATACTATCTTTTCATATTCAACTTATATCTATGCCCTTTTTGTGTGTATGTGTGGGTGTGGTATGGGTGTGGTGTGGGTGTGTATTCCTTCTAACTACCATCTTAATGGGAAAGTTCCTAAAAGTTTCAAGTATTAACTTTCCACATAGGAATATAAACAGAAAAACTTCATTAAATCCCTTATGTTGTCCCTTCCCTGCTTACCTTCTTATGCTTCTCCTGAGTCCTGAGTTTGAAGATTAAATTTTCTATACAGTTCTGGTCTTTTCATCACAGATGCTTGAAAATCCTATATTTCATTGAATATTTACCTTTTCCCCAGAAGGATTATACTCAGTTTTCTTGTTTGTTTGTTTTGTTTTTGTTTTTGTTTTTATTAAAGCTTTTTATTTGCATAACATATGTATGGGTAGTTCCTTAGCATTGATCTTTACAAAGCTTTGCAATACAAATTTTCCCCCAGTCCCCTCCCCTCCCCTAGATGGCAAGAAGTCCACTACATGGTAATTATGTTAAAATACTTGACAAGTCGAATATATGTATGTATATATATTTCCACACTTATCATTGTTGTGCAAGAACAATCATATCTACAAAAAGAAAAAAAATATCCAAGAAAGGAAATACAATGCAAACAAACATCAATAGAGAGCGTGAAAATGTTATGTTGTGGTCCACATTTCATATTCCTCTCTCTGGGTGTATATGGCTTTCTTCACTGAACAATTAGAACTGGTTTGAGACATTTCATTGTTGCAGAGAGCCATATCCATCAGAACTGATTATCATGTAATATTGTTGTTGCTGTGTATAATGATCTCGTGGTTCTGCTCATTTCACTCAGCATCAGTTCATGCAAGTCTCTCCAGGCCTCCCTGAAATCATCCTTCTGGTCTTTTCTTACAGAGCAATAATATTCCATAACATTCATATACCATAATTTATTCAGCCACTTTCCAATTGATGGGCATCCATTCAGTTTCCAGTTTCTAGCCACTACAAAAAGGGCTGCCACAAACATTCTTGCACATGTGGGGCCCTTTCCCTCCTCTAAGATCTCTTTGGGATATAGGCCCAGTAGAAACACTGCTGGGTCAAAGGGTATGCACAGTTTGATAACTTTTTGAGCATAGCTCCAAATTGCTCTCCAAAATGGTTAGATCCATTCACAGTTCCACCAACAATGTATTAGTGTCCCAGCTTTCCCACATCCCCTCCAACATTCATCATTATATTTTCCTGTCATTTTAGCCAATCTGACAGGTGTGTAGTGTTACCTCAGAGTTGTCTTAATTTGCATTTCTCTGTTTAATAGAGATTTGGAGCAACTTTTCATATGACTAGAAATAGTTTTAATTTCATCATCTGAAAATTGTCTGTTCATATCCCTTGACCATTTATCTATTGAAGAGTGGCTTGAATTCTTATAAATATGAATATTGAAGGGGATGTGGGAAAACTAGGACACTAATACATTGTTGGTAGAGTTGTGAAGTGATCCAACTATTCTAGAGAACAATTTGAAACTATGCACAAAGGATTAAATACCAAATTGGAAATTCTGAAAATAAAAAGGGAGATTAATAAAATTGAAAATAAGAAAACTATTGAATTAATAAATAAAAGTAAGAGTTGGTTTTATGAAAAAACAAGAAAATAGATAAGCCTTTAGTTAATTTGATTAGAAAAAGGAAACAAAAACCAAATTGTTAGTGTCAAAAATGATAAGGGAGAACTTTCCAACAATGAAGAGGAAATTAGAACAACTAATTGAGCAAATTTGCCCAACTTTATGCCAATAAATTTGATAATCTAAATGAAATGGAGGAATACCTACAAAAATATAGATTGCCCAGGTTAACAGAAAAGGAAATAAATTATTTAAATAGCCCCATTTTAGAAAAAGAAATAGAACAAACTATTAATCAACTCCCTAAGAAAAAATCTCCAAAGCCAGAAGAATTTAGATGTGAATTCTACCAAACATTCAAAGAACAATTAATTCCAATATTATATAAACTATTTGAAAAAATAGGGAAAGAAGATGTACTACCAAATTCCTTTTATGACATAGATATGGTGCTGATAGCTAAACCGGGTAAGGTGAAAACAGAGAAAGAAAACTATAGACCAATTTCCCTAATGAATATTGATGCAAAAATCTTAAATAAGATATTAGCAATGAGATTACAAAAAGTTATCCCCAGGATAATACACTATAACCAAATAGGATTTATAGCAGGAATGCAATGCTGGTTCAATATTAGGAAAACTATCTGCATGATTAATAGAATTCTATTAATAACAAAACTAACAAAAATTATATGATTATCTCAATAGATGCAGAAAAAACATTTGATAAAATCCAATACCCATTCCTGTTTAATAGGAACCCATTCCTATTAAAAACACTAGAAAGTATAGGAATTAATGGGCTTTTCCTTAAAATGATTAGTAGTATCTACTAAAACCTTCAACAAGCATCATATGTAATGGAATCAAACTAGAACCATTCCCAATAAGATCAGGAGTGAAACAAGGCTGCCCACTGTCACCACTATTATTTAATATTGTATTAGAAATGTTAACTTTGGCAGTAAGAGAAGAAAAAGAGATTAAAGGAATTAGAATAGGTAATGAGAAACCCAAATCATCACTCTTTGCAGATGACATGATGGTATACTTAGAGAACCCTAGAGACTCAACTAAAAAACTACTAGAAACAATTCACAACTTTAGCAAAGTTGCAGGATTCAAAATAAATCCACATAAATCATCACCA
>JAJPUD010014665.1:28197-40134 GCA_023553655.1 Myrmecobius fasciatus
TTTTCCAGTGAATTGGTGATTTTTTCCAATTCACCAATTTTGTTTTTCAGTGAACTGTTTTCTTTTTCCAATTCACCAGTCCTATTTTCCAGTTTTTGATATTTCTGTTGCCCTGATCTCAATTTATTTCCCCATTCTTCTTCTAGCTCTCTTTTGAGATTCTTAATGCAATCATCCAGGTAAGCCTTCTGAAAGGGAGACCACCTTAAGTCTGCCTTTGTGGCTTCATCTGGGATTGTTTTCATGTCAGGATCTGGGGACTGTTCTATTTTTTCTCCGTAAAAGCTTTCTATGGTGAGAGCTCTCTTCTGCTTCTTGCTCATGATTTAAAGTTGGGATATTGGTCAAAACCAGAGAAAACTGCAACGATTTGTATTTGCCCTGGGGCAGTTTGCCGAGTTGACTTCCGGTCTGAGGCTGGTCGGGCTAGATTCGCACTAGGACCACGTTTTCAGCTGGTCTCGATCCACTCTTTTCCAAAGGCAGATCTGCCAAAGCACCTGCCCGCAAGCAGAACAAAGTGGCCCAGGCGTCTACCAGGGGCTTCCTGGGTGCCCAAAATCTGCCCCTCTATCGCAGCCCTGACTTCCGCCCCGGCTGGAGTCTGATTGCGACCAGTGGCCGATTTCCCCTGAGGCTAACCTTCTCCGGAGTTCTTTCAAGGTAGATTTTTGATAGAAGTGTGTTGTAGTCCAAATGCTTGGCGGGGCCCTCACTCAGAAACCAGTTGGAAGGCTTACTTTGTCTGGGTTTGAGGGAATGTCCCGGGAGTTCACAGAGAAAGCTGTCCGCAGTTCGCCATCTTGGCTCCGCCCCGCTTTGTCTCATTTCTTATCTAGCCTTACTTAGACCTGTGTCAGTCAAACTGAAATCTGGGAAAGAGCTCCCATTGCATCTGGAGTCATCTCTGGCTATTCCAATCCATATCATGTGCTGGACCCAGATGGCTCCAAAGAGGAATGTGAGTGGTAATGTTGCACTGCCCTTCCTAACAAATTCAATTCACTTGCAAATCATGACATCACCTTCCTGATGTCATGGTTCTCTTTGAGAAAGAAAAACAGAAATGAATATCTTTTAATTTAGCAGATCATCTCATTACTCTTGCTTTTCTTTATCTAGCATATCCTAAACCAGCACAGCCTTAAAAAGGCCATTTTTTGTTTTGGCATTTCTAAATCATTTGCAGATTCACAGAGTGTTATTTGCTTGAGCCAACTGCTATTTCACTAATCTCTGCGTGCTTATGGTACTAGGATAACATTCCATGTTTCTAATGTGTAAAGTACTTGACAATCTCATCATAAAAACATCCACATCAGTTTTCCTATACCAAATATGTTTCCTCTGTGCAGTATTTTTTTTTTTTTTTTTGCTAAGGCAATTGGGGTTAAGTGACTTGCCCAGGGTCACACAGCTGTTACGTGTCTGAGACCAGATTTGAACTCAGGTCCTCCTGACTTCAGGGCTGGTGCTCTATCCACTGCGCCACCTAGCTGCCCCATGTCCACTATTTTTTTGGGGTAGATGGAGGCTAAGATTTTGTTTTTGCTTCAATAGTAAATTTCTTCCTCTCTGAGTTATCTATATTTAATTAACTAAAATAAATCCAAGGGAAAAGATGAAGATTCTATAGCTCAGCAGTTTAGCAATTGGAATTTTGCCTGACCTGGCAACAATGAAAACTGGCTTGAGTTGTAAAAAGATGTTTGAGAGTGTATGTGGTTATGAACTCCATACATCCATATGGCTTAGTTGTTTAGTTGTTTAGATAAAACTGAAGTAATCATGCTTACCAAATAACTTTTGGGACACAATGGAGCTAAATATGCATATTATTTAGGATCAGATGCTTAAATTCAATATTACTTTAGCACTAGATCTGCAAACCTTCAAAACAGCTGAATAAGAGATATTACAGAATGGGTAAAATCAAAAGTAAATGGATAAATAAAAAAAATTAAGCAAATTATTTAATAAAGCTATATGGGCATGTACTGATTAGCTGAATGCGCTTAACTCTTCCAATACACCTAATAGTAGGTACTCAACTATTCACTGAAATAATTCACTAAATAAAAACCAATTAAGTCCCTTTTAGTTACAGGAGCATATTGGGGATAGTTTCAAAACAACACCCTCCCAAAAAAAAGGAAATAATAAATGCCCCACTTTGAAAAACATAATAGAAAAAGAGGAAATAAATGCAGTTTTGTGATACATAACAGTGTTACCATTTGTTAGGAATGAATTTTAATGCATTTTCTACAAACAGCCTAAAAATCATTAGCCAAATGCAATAAGCATTAAATAATTTAGGATTTCTTTTAAAGAGGCTTTCATTTTAATTCCCTTGAAAATATAATTTTTTTCAAAAATGTGAAAACTCATGCTTCAATGTCTAAAATTTAAAATATATGTTCATGAGTCAAAGAATGAAACCTTGTTATCCAGTGACCAATTATATTGAAAACTCAATGATATAGAATAAATATAAGAATCTTAAAATAATTAAACCTTTGAACATCTAAGATTACTCTTATAAAGTTTATTTGATCAAGCTCAGGCAGTTTTCTTCTTTAATATAAAAAGTGGCCTTTTAAAATCTGTGCTAGTTTATGATATGCTAGATACAGAAAAGCAAGACTAATGAGACCGTTTGCTAAATTAAAAGACATGTAAATTAAATATGAGTGAATGTTGCTATTGTTCATTGTTTGTCCTTCATTCTCAAATAGAACGATGGCATCAGGAAGGTGATATGATTTGTAAGGGAACTGAATTTGTGAAGATGGCACTTGCTTTAGGGTTTTTCTTTTAATTGTTTTTATACCAAAGTCTCTGTGTGTAATTTAATTCAAATGAAAATGTCTGCATCACTGCATGTCTCTTGTATTGCATGTCATTATTATTGCATCATAATCTGAAAAAAAATGCATGTATTATTTTTTTTTCTGCATTTGATTTTGAGGTATTTATGCCCTAATACATGGTCAATTTTTGTATAAGTTCCATGAATCACTGAGAAAAAAGTAAACTCCTTTCTGTCTCTATTCAATTTTCTCCAAAGATCTATCACACCTAACTTTTCTAACATTTTGCTTACTTCCTTCTTTCTTATTTATTCTGTGGTTTGATTTATCTAGTTCTGAGAGAACAAGCTTGAGATCCCCCACTAGTATAGTTTTGTTGTCTATTTCTTCTTGCATTTCTCTTAACTTCTCCTCTAGGAATTTGGATGATATAGCACTTGGTGCATATATGTTTAGTATTGATATTGCTTCATTATCTATGGTACCTTCTAGTAAAATATAGTTTCATTCCTTATCTCATTTAATTAGAAAGATCTTTTCTTTTATTTGATCTGAGATCAGGACTGTTACCCCTGCTTTTTTGTTGTTGTTGTTTTGGTTTTTTGTTCATCTGAAGCATAATAGATTCTGCTCCAGCCCTTTACCTTCACTCTGTATGTATCTCTATGCTTTAGATGTGTTTCTTGTAAACAACATATTATAGGATTCTGGCTTTTAATCCAGTCTGCTATCTGATTCCATTTTGTGGGAGAGTTCATTTCACTCACATTCACAGTAAAAATAACTAATTCTGTATTTCCTGCCATCTTATTTACCCAAAGTTATGTTTTTCACTTTCCTTTCCCCTTTCTCCCTTCCCCTTTCCCCAGTATTTTGCTTTTGGTGACCACCTCCCTCAAGCAGTCTTACCTTCTTTAGAGTCCCTCCCCCTTTTTTTACACCTTTCCCCTAATTCTTCTATTTCCCCTTCTGTTAGTCTTTCCTTTTCTTTTCCTCCTTTCCCTCCCACTTCCCTATAAGATGGGACAAGTTTCTCTGTGAAAGCAAGTTTGTCTGATATTCTCTCTTAGAGCCCAATCTTATGAGATTAAGATTCACACAATGCTCATCCTCCTCCCTTCTTTACTTCAATTATATTTTTTTGCCTCTTCATGAGATTTTACCTTATTTTTACCTCTTTTTTACCTTATTTTACCTCCTTTTCCCTCTTTTTCTAGTATGATCCCCTTTCTATCTCTAGTTTCTTTTTCATATTATCAAAGCAAAATCAAATTATGTCTACGCTGTGTTTCTCTTGATTCCTTTCTTTTTATTTTAAAGTTTCTACTGATATCTGGTCCTTTTATCATGGATTCTTAGAAGACCTTTGATTTAATAAAGTACCATTTTCCTTCTATACAATTAAATTAAATATTGCTAAGGAAGTTATTTATATTTGTATCTAATACAAACTGTTGGCAAGTGCCACACTTTTTTTTTAATAATCATAGCTTCTAAATCTCAAGTGATCCTCAAGTGATCCTGTCTCAATTGATTGGTTCCTTGTTATTTGATTTTAGTGGAGGGCAGCTCGAAGTACTTTTCTTTTGAATTACAATATAATTCTGTATTCTAGCAATTCTATTCTTGGATATTTTCATTTTGATATTTCAAAAGATATTACATGTTTTATTGCTATTTCACTTTCCTCTCTAGTTCTATTAGTCACAGACATATATATATATATATATATATGTATGTCTTTCTGCTGATTTTTAATCTTAATGATTTTAAAATTCATTTTTAAATTCTAAAAAAAATTTAAAATCTCTCTATTCTGTGTTCCCAAGCAGTTGTTTTTGATACATATTTTAACTTTCCTATTTTCAAAAATCTTTTGATTTATTTTTAATTATTTTTGTCTCATGGAGTCAGTAATATCTGTTTTATCCATTCTAATTTTGCGAAAGTCTGTTACTTCGATAAGATTTTATACTTATGTTGAGCTATAAATTCTCCTTTCAAATTTTTCTTTCAAAATTCTCATTTCTTTTCTAATTTTTTCTAGCATTCTCATTTCAGTTATAATAGTATTTCTTCTCTTGTTTTATTTCTGCTAGGAAGCTGAATGCCCTCAAGGGTATTGTTTCTGTTTCAGAACTATGCTGAGTAAACAAAGTCAGTAATCATTCATGAGATGGAGATCTAATGGCTTTAGGATTTTTTTTTCTAAATTATCTGATTTGAAACTCACAATTACTTTGCAAAGTATCAGTCTCTTTAGATCTCACTTTCAGTATCTAAACAATGTGTCTAAGTTATAGCAATTTAGATAACTTTTATAAAGAGTGAAGGGTGCTCCCAGGTTCTGTTGAGTAAGATTTACTGTTAATATTAAAATTATGAATAAAGAAAAGTAGAAAGTTATAATGCAATGATTGAATTGGGACTAGGAATGAAAACTTCTTCTTGTCTGGTGTTTATGTGATTATAGCATGCTAACTGAGTACTAAACACTAGGATTTGGGCCACTATTTAAAAAATGGCAGTCCTTTTAAAATAAATCTAGTTGCTTTGGTATAGACTACTAGAGAAATTGTTACAAATATTTCTGTATTTTAGGCATCAAATTATATAATAATAAAATCTTGTACATTTCATTTCTAAAAGATATTGTACTTGAGACAGATATATCTGTATATATGCATACTTATTTAATACAATAACTTTGTCCATTAAATCATAGTGATTTGATTTTACAATTCACATGTGTGAACACAGACACACATACAAGTTTTGGACATATTTATTAAGTTTATCAATACTTAAATAGCTGCAAAATATTTTTTAATTTCTTAATTTTTTTTTCCTGAGGCAATTGGGGTTAAGTGACTTGCCCAGGGTCACACAGCTAGGAAGTGTCTAAGATCAAATTTGAACTCAGGTCCTCCTGACTTTAGGGCTGGTGCTCTATCCAATGCGCCACCTACCTGCCCCTAATTTCTTAAATTCTTAAATAAAAATTATTCACTTCTTAGTGAATAATTTAATTGCAGCTAAATAAAAATTGTAGAACACTCTAGAAAAAAATGTGAATGATACTTCTCTTTAAACTAGGATGCAATGTAAAGAAAGGTCACTCTGGTGCAAGAGAAATTGACTTTAAAATTCTACCTCTGCCCCTTCTTACCTGTGTCATCTTATACAAGTCATTCATTCCTCTAAATCCCATTGTCCTTCCTTATCTATAAAATGAAACTGTTCAATCAGATGGCCTAGATGATCCAGTTCCAAGAAGTAGAATTCTGAGCCATGAAGTAAAGTATGGGTCAAAGGCAAGAATGATCTTAATGATAATAGCTTTTGTTCAAAAAGTATCATGATCTTTTAGAGTAACTTGAGATCCCTAGACATCAATGGCTATCTGGACCTCCAGTTAGGAGGTAATTTCTGATTGTTTTAAGTTTTTCTCAGGAGGAAAAAAAAAATGTAAGCTTCATAAGTATAAGGATAGTTTTATTTTTTCTTTGTATTCCTAGTTTCTAATACCTTGCACATAATAAGTGTTAATAAATGTTTGCTATTTGAATTGTCAAGTTATGTACTAGGTAAACTCAGGTTTAAATGTGTTTCAGTATATATAAACTCAATCCCACATCAAGTCACAGGATTTAGAGTCACAATAGATTTGAAAGGATAAGAATAGCTTTAACAAATGAATCAATTTAGTTTCAAAGAAGTTAGGTAACTTAATCAAGGCCAGACAAATAGTTAATAAGTAGCAAAGTTAGAATTGAAATCTAAATCCTCTTATCTAAAGTCTACCTCCCTTTCAATCATCTAGCTTTCTGAAGACTGACAAAGGGGAGCCCAACTAATACTAAATTGAGGGTAGCTACAATCTATAGAAGTGACTTTGCTAAGAACCAGTCTAGATCCTACAGTCTGAGGTGGGATATAATAATATAAATGATAATTATGCTAATAATATAAAAACAATAAGATATTAGTATGATATAAAAATTGTTCATTTATTTATAGCAATTTAAAATGTAGAGTGTTTTCACAGCAATGTTGTGATGTAAGCTAGAGGCATCAAACGGCCCACAACACTGCAGAGTAGCACCAAAACTAAATTAAAATGTAACTAGAAAATCTTCAATGAAATAAATAAAAATACAATGGAATATACGTAATATTAATATGTGATTTTTCTAAGTCAATATGCATCTCACAGTGATCTGTACACATGGTTTTCTGCAACCTATTTTTTTTTTTTTAGGTTTTATACCACTGAAGTAGGCAATGAAATTTGCCTATTATTCTCATTCAACAGATGGTGAAATTGAGACTGAGAAGCTAAGTGACTTGTTTGGTGTTACATAACAACAAATGACAAAGTCAAGATTAGATTGGAGATATATTCTAATTCCTAGTCTGGTTGCTTTTATTTCCACTCTCATTAGATATCTGCATGCCAAAGACAACTTTCTCCTCATTTGTCATTCATAGCCCCTGTTCTATCTTGTAGGAAAGAGAAAGTGTGTCAATTTGATTTTGTAATAGATCAATCATACCTTCATTCATCTGATGAGATTACCAGAAAGAAGTCCTTTCAATGTAATGGCATTTCACATGACAATAATTATAATTATTATTATGGCATCATAATGTACTTTAGGTTTTCAGAACTCTTTATAAATATTCTTTGTTGCTCACAGCAACTTTGGGAGATTGGTGCTATTTTTATCCCCATTTTACAGATGCAGAAACTGAGGTAGGCTGTAGTTAATATGACTTTCCAAAGGTCACAAAACTAGTAAGTGTCTAAGGCTGGGTTTGAATGCTACTCTAATTTCCAGTCTTGGACTAGCTGTCCCATCTAGCTGTCTCTCTCTAGAGACATGTTCAAGACATTTATTAATCTACTCAGAATTCCTGGGGACTTTAGGAGTTTCAATTGGTTTATAAGGTCGTATTAAGGTTAATGAGTGCAATGTTTGAAAATACTCCTAGATTCCAAACTCTTTGAAGCTATACCGAATTTTTATGATTGTTTATTTTCAACTTGTTTTCCACATAGCATTCCTAAATATCTTGTAGAATCCTAATTGCAAATGTAACACAATGCTCAGCACCATCAAAGCCCATATATTTGTCCACCATTAAGGCAACTACAAGTTGCCCTGCTTTGGCTTAAAGCTCAACAGCTATTTGCCAGCTTCAGATGGGATTTTAAAAAGCCTGCACTAGATTTCATCCTGGCAGCCAAACCTTACTGTTTTATATTTTGTCTAGATGCCCACAGCTCTGCTACTGTTTCACTAAAACCTCCTGGCAATAGCATCCTTTCCTCCTGCCACACACCAACTCCCTCAGCTCCCATGAATGATGATTCAAAGCTATACAGGAAAGAGTGACCAAGAGGCAAAATTGCTTCTATGTTAATTCCAGTCCTCCATTTCAAAATGTTTAGTTGTTAGCACTGTGCAAGGACAGAATTTTCTAGTTGTGTTATCAGAAAATACAAGCAGCCAGTTTCTGCTAAGTTCTGTAAAATAAACTGCTAATCCTATTATTTTCTTTAAAATCCACATTTAGGAATGTGTTACTAAGAAAATATGTGCATTCCTTTTGCCATGCTTTTATAGGGATCATAAGATTATAGAGTTCTAGTTACACTGGGGACAGATAAGGTGCCATGATCAATAGTTAAAACAATATTTTAACAATGGTCCCAAAATTTTGTTATCCTTTATATCTTCTATCCCCTTTATTGCCATATTGCCATCTTTGTGGTCAAAGTAATAGTAGATAGTATGATCTAGAGATCATTTCATAGTTTCTTTTAGTTAATGACTTGCCATTTTGGTGGCAGAAAAAGAAAGTGCACCATCTTTCTTTTCTTTCTTTCTTTCTTTCTTTCTTTCTTTTTTTCTTTCTTTCTTTCTTTCTTTCTTTCTTTCTTTCTTTCTTTCTTTTTTTTTTTTTTGACACAGGATTATATATTTAGAACTGGAAGGGATTTTAGAAGTCATTAAGGCTAGCCCTCTCATTTTCCAGATGAGGAATCTCAGTAACAAAAGAGATGAGTGACTTACTCAGTTCACACAGCTACTATCAGATTCAAGTTTGTTCTACCCACTCTGCTAGGTTTCCTCCACAAGTTTCATCATTTTGGAGTAAGACTTCATTTTAGTTTAAATGGGTAGTCTTGTATAACTCCTATATTTTACCCACATGTATCCCAGATCTTAAGACACAACAAGCCAAACAAAAAATAAAACCAAAAGCTAACTGTGAGATATGCCATTCAAAATCAATAAATAAAACATCCAACTGAAATATAAGAAATGGAAATTTTCAATCTTGGTTATTTTGCTTCCACAAGTATCTTTCAGGAAGGGCAAATCCCCTAGGGAATATTATAAGATTGAAGTTAAGGAGAGGGAAGTTACCTTTTGGACAACGAAGGATTGGAAAAGTGGACATATAGCCAACAGCATGAGCTTAAAAAGCCAAAGGAAGAAACATTCTGGTTACATTTTGCTTGAAATCAACTATGTTACTTACTTTATAAGGGAGAATAGTAACCAGAAAGGATCCTGAACAATCAGATTTCTGAAGGAGGAGTAGGGCTAACTAACTAAATCCCATAAAAAGACTTGACCTGGCCTCTGTAGGTGTGTTTCCATTCTATGGAATTGGGATACAACCATTCTTGCAAGAATGAAAAATAAAATATTTCCAGAATTCATCGAGTCAGTGAAGTTCTTGGTAAGATCTTTTGTCTCTTACAAAAATAAAATGGAACTTGGGGAAAGCTAAGCAAAAATTTAAAAAGAATTCATTCAATCTTAAATAATTAGGGTCAATAATAAATTAGCATATTAGGAAGTCAACATTCCCTCCCATTTTAAAATATATATATACCCACTACCAATTGCTGAACATCTATGAATCCAGAATGACAATCTTGTTTGAATACTCTAAAAAGTTTTGTGAATAATGCATATTCAGAAGTCTGCTTGCCCAGTAGAGCCTCCTACCTGTACACACCAACAGGGACCTTTCACTGCATTGATTTTGTAAGAATATGTAAAATAATCTACTTTGCTCACTTGGGTCCAATATTATAAATGTAGGTTTTCTTTTTGTGAAATCATGGGGAATGAATCCATTACGAGTTGAAAGGTGATGAACCTTCCCATATTTGGCTGGACTAGTCCTTAAAAAGTAGACAGTGTATTGCTAGAACTATATTTTAAGGCTTTCCAGCATGTTAGACCTTTCCAGAGTTGTCATGTCTTATTAATTTAGAAATAAGCTAAATTATTCCAGATTCTGGCTTATTTCTGAATGATAATTGCTATTAGTGTTTTTAAATTTTTTAAAAGTGTGAATGAGAAGAATAATTCATTATTATTAAAGCCAAAATAACATGATCCAATGAGAGATTAGTTTTCCTGAATGTAAGTGTATATGCATGTGTAAAAGTATAATTGTTGGCTTATTCAAATATGGTGATTTAAGAAAAAGACATTTACTATATTAAGAAGGTATATAAGAGAATTCTTCAAGAAAAAAATAATTAATGATTTTTTAAGGTAAGTATATCAAAATAGCTATTTTCAGGAGTTGTAGAAGCACAGAATTACTTCAATAAATAAAAATGATTGACAATGGACATTTTGTAGAAGTTGTTTTGTTGAGTTAAAGAAATAATTCTTAGGAAAAAAGTTTGAATTTCTTTGAGGATAGCTATCCATTCAAAAGATTTGCACAGAAAGTGATCTGACTTCATGAAAGACTTACATGGTTGAATTCTGTGACAGAGAAAGGAGAATGCTCAAATAAGGTGTTCCATCTCTTTGCTTACCTGAGGGTTTCAACCAGTTTCTTAACTTTACTCAATTGTTAGTTGAAAAAAGAGAAGATGAATCAATTTTGATAAAAGAACTGAAAAAAGAATCAGAATCACTAGATTCCCTGTCCTGTATTGTAGATAATGATGCAGTTCAATTTTTGAGCTCAAAACTTGCCAGAGAACACAAACATTCCCAAGTGCTGCCCAGAGAAAATCTAATGATTATTCACCATCAATTCCTGCACAGTGGTATATATTCTGGAAAAAAAAAAGTCTATAAACTACTAAAAATAACTACTTGTTTTATGAGAGAAATCCTAAACTTTATCTTTCTTTTGTTTGTTTGTTTGTTTTTCTGTTACGTTTACTAAGTATCTCTCTGTTTATTCTCAAATAACTACTCTTTCTTCCCTGATAAATTGAAATATTTAATTAGATAATTAGGTAACCATTCTAATGCACAAATAAGATGAGGTGCTTTAATTGTTTTGTAATTTCAATAAACATTTATTAAGCAACTACTATGTTAAAAGAAAGAAACATAAAATTTATATAAGATACAGTGTAAGATTGAAGGGGAGAAAAACTAATCATAGCTTAAATCCACAATAGGAAAAGAATTAAAAGTTTTAAGTAGAACATAAGCAGAGTAGTCGAAAAGTAGAACACCAAGAGATCTGAAAAATCCTATTTAGTGACCAATAATAGCCCTAACTCTAACCTTCATGACTCAATATTTTCTGTTCTGGCCAAAAACTCTAAGGGTCTTCCTTTCTCAGATTAATATCTTTGTGATTATAAATTGAATCATCTCTTGTCTTAGCTCTTACCCAGCCCTTGGTCATTGAACTGGCATGGCCTCAGACAGACTGAGACCTAGAAAAGATCTTAATTTAGAAAGACCAATGTCACCCATTGCATCCTGAGCCATTGGTAGTTATCTTGACCTTTGTCTTGTCACTAGGTTTCTATTTCTCTGAAGTATAGAAGCAGATGACTTTATACAGCTCTGTCCCATGCATAACCAATTCACAAGAAAGTCAAGATATCACCCTTGTGGAATTAATGAAAAAAATGCAAATGAGGGTGGCCTAGCTGCACCAGATCTAAAACTATATTATAAAGCAGTGGTCACCAAAACCATTTGGTACTGGATAAGAAATAGAGTAGTGGATCAGTGGAATAGGTTAGGTTCACAGAACAAAATACTCAATGACAATTGTAATCTAGTGTTCAATAAACCCAAAGACCCCAGTTTTTGGGATAAAAACTCACTAT
>JAJPUD010014666.1:0-40129 GCA_023553655.1 Myrmecobius fasciatus
AATTTTTTGTTCAGATCTGGTCTTTTCATTAGAAATAGGTGAAATTCTCCTGTATCATTAAATGACCATCTTCTTCCCTGGAAGATGATGCTCATTCTAGCTGGATAACTTATTCTTGGCTATAATCCAAGTTCTTTTGCCTTTTGGAATATCTGATTCCAGGCCCTTCGATTCTTTAATGTGGAAGCTGACAGATCTTGTGTAATTCTAATTACAGTTCCTCAATATTTGAACTGTTTCATTCTAGCTGCTTGCAATATCCTTTCCTTGGTGCAATAGTCCTGAAATTTGGCCACGATATTCCTTGGGGTTTTAATTTGGGGATCTCTTTCAGGAGGTGATCAGTGAATTCTTTCAAAGCCAATTTTGCCTTCTGATTCTAAAGCATCAGGGCAATTTTCTTTCATGATTTCCTGGAAGATAGCATCCAGGTTCTTATTTTCATTGTGGCTTTCAGGGAGTCTGATAATCCTTAGATTGTCTCTCCTGCATCTGTTTTCCAAGTCAGTTGTTTTGCCTAGGAGATATTTCATATTTTCTTCTATTTTTTCATTTTTTTGTTTTTGTTTGACTGATTCTTGAAGTCTTATTGAGTCATTTACTTCTATTTGTTCAATTTTGATTTTTAAAGTATTATTTCCTTCAACTATCTTTTTTAGCTTCTTTTGTAGCTGGCCAATTGAATTTCTTGATTCAATGCATTCTTTTTCCGTTTTGCAAGTTTTATTTTTCAGTGAATTGTTGTCTTTTTCCCATTCACCAATTTTGTTTTTCAGTGAATTGATGATTTTTTTCCAATTCAACATTTTTATTTTCCAGTGAATTGGTGATTTTTTTCCAATTCACCAGTTTTGTTTTTCAGTGAATTGTTTTCTTTTTCCAATTCATGAATTTTGTTTTTCAGTGAATTGTTGTCTTTTTCCAATTCACCAATTTTGTTTTTCAGCGAATTGTTGTCTTTTTCCAATTCTCCATTTTTATTTTCCAGTGAATTGGTGATTTTTTCCAATTCACCAATTTTGTTTTTCAGTGAATTGTTTTCTTTTTCCAATTCATCAGTCCTGTTTTCCAGTTTTTGACATCTCTGTTGCACTGCTTTCAATTTACTTCCCTAATCTTCTTCTAGCTCTCTTTTGATATTCTTAATGCAATCTTCCAGGTAAGCCTTCTGGAAGGGAGACCAACTTAAGTCTGCCTTTGTGGCTTCATCTGGGATTGTTTTCAGAATCTCAGTATCTGGGGACTGCTCTATTTTTTCTCTGTAAAAGCTGTCTCTGGTGAGAGCTCTCTTCTGCTTCTTACTCATGGTTTTGAGCTGAGCTATCAGTCACCAGTAGGGAGTACTACTGCAGTTTCAATTTGCCCTGGGGCAGTTTGCTGAGTTGACTTCCGGTCTGAGGCTGGTCTGGCTAGATCCGCACTAGGACCACGTTTTCAGTTGCTCTCAATCCACCCTTTACCAAAGGCAGATCTGCCAAAGCACCTGCCCACAAGCAGAGCAAAGTGGCCCAAGCATCTCCCAGGGACTTCCTGGCAGCCTAAAATCTTCTGGTCCTTCCCAGCCCCGGACTTGCACCCCGACTGCGCACTGCCATCTGAGGGCTGGGAGCTGCTCGATCCCCTGCCAGTCTAAAACTGACCTCAGATGTTCTTTCAAAGTAGATATTTGATAGAAGTGCGTTGTAGTCCAAGTGTTTGGTGGAGCCCTCACTCCAAAACTAATTCGGAGGCTCAATTTGTCTGGGTCTGAAGGAAGGTCTCAGGAACTCACAGAGAACGCTGTCTGCAGTTCGCCATCTTGGCTCCGCCCCCCAGAATGATCATTCATAAGAAACATTTTGAAAAGGGTTGAGGAATAGATTAGACACTATGCAGCTTTTCTTGTCTTCACCTAGGTATTGCCTACTAATCTTTGGTTTTCTGATGCTTATACATAAATACACTGAAAGCAAAGACCTTGATTTATTCTTCTTTACATTCCCTGAAACCCCTAATACTGTTCTTTGAAAATAGTAAGCATTCACTATATTTGACAAAAGAAAAAGAAATATAGAAATATCCTTTAAAAAATAGAATTTTAAACCCTTTAAATTGTAAATTTGAGAAGCCTCATGTGCTTCTTAACCTGGTGTGTTGTTTTGTTTTGTTTGCTTCTTTGTGTTTGTTCTTTCCTGCTTTCAGGAAATACTGAAGACCACTATAATTTTATGATTTCTGAAAGATTAGACTTGAAAGCCACCAGAGGTATGGATTAAAACCTATGCTGATATGCCACATAGTTGATAGTGAAGAGACAAATTCCAAATGATTTTTATCTTTACCCTCATTAATATACCTTACCCTACATTGTCATAAGTATGGTGTCATACTGAATATGCCACATTTGGAAACAAACTTGGTAAGTCAAGTTCTTTGTAATAAGTTAATATTTAACCCATTTTCCCAGGGGCTGAAATAATAGATGAAGAATGTGACATCTTTCCCACCCATCAGCCAGAAACTGAGGACAAGAGGGAAATTATTTATAATTTATGCTGTTACTAGATCTTCAGAATAAATAGCCCTTTGTGACAGATAATTAATATATGGATACTGGAGAGCTAATTACTAGCAATTAAAATTGAGAAGAAAATATTAAAATGGGAGTTTAAGCCAATAGCATTAAAGGGACCTCAAACCTCTCAGAAGTATATTATATGCCTGGGTGGATGGGTGGAAGGAAGGCAGCTGTAGCCAGTTCTATTTCTCTCTACTTGTTTCAAACTTAATTTCCTATTTTTATTGCAAATAATACATGAAAATGCAATATCATCAGTAATAGTAAATTATTCTACAATATGATGTTTTAGCCACAGCAAAAAGGTTATTACTTTCTTTTAGTGTTTTAAAAAAAAAACTATTTAAAATTTTTATAATCAATGACAATGAAAGTCTTTGACAAGAGTATAAAAAGGAAGGAATAATCAGGTAGAAAACCTAAAAATAGATCTGTAACTAGGCATTTATTTTTAAAATAAAATTTCACAAAAATTATTAAAAATCATGGATTTTTAAGGGATTTAATACTGAATATTATGAAACTTGAATACCAATTCAATTTTAGATATAACTCAGCAAAATCAGAATGACATTTATTATACCCATCCTTTGGCTTGTCTATTCCCACTGCAGTAATATGGGGTATTTGAAAAATCTGTGCATTATTTCTTGGAGTAAAGCAATGAAGACATATAAATGATTCAAGTATCTTATTTGTGATTTCTTAAAGAGCTGTTGAAAAATAGGAAGATGAACATATTGTATGAGACTCTCTTTTCCCTTCAAGCTAACTTCTTCAAGCATTAGCACTTTTATGATAATTTGCAAGTTTCTGAAAAAATGCTTGGCTTTCAAATATACTTTTGGTGCAAAATTAAAAGAATTAGCAGAATGGTAAAGGTTTTCTATGGTATACTGCCAGGGTGTTTTTTCTAAAGCTCAATATGTCACATTAAATAATGGCAATAGGTTTTTAATGATTTAATACATTAAAAAGTGAATTCATAATAGCTATCATGCCACAAATTAAAGTGAGCAGCAGCCTCCTTTAGTGTCCAAATAGCTTACCCTGAGTTACAAAAGTTTATATCATTCAATTCTTGTCTAACATAGTCATGATTGATGGGGTAAATACCAGTATATAGTATTCTTGGATTAAGTAATTGACCTTTTGGGTTAAAGTTATATATTCAGAAACTCAGAATAAGAAAGGTTAAGAATAAAGTTATTTATTGTCAATATCCAATATTCATGATGAATTATAAAAATCTATCAGCAGAACTGGGCAGCTAGGTGCTGCTGTTGATAGAGCTCCAGACCCTGAAGTCAGGAGGACCTGAGTTCAAATCAGACCTCAGGCACTTAACACTTCTTAGCTGTGTGACTGTGGGTAACCCACTTAACCCTAACTGCCTCAGCAAAAGAAAAAAAATCTATCAGCAGAACTGCAGACATAAAATTTGGAAATCAGCAATATATAAATCTAGCAGAGGACAATTGGAATAGTGAAAAACTTGGATATCATGAAATAACTATATCTGATTAACTGAAAATGAGACAAATTACAGGGACCATGACATCTGCCTTAGGAAATTTGAAGGAATGCCATATGGAAAGAAAATCCTGCATGTTCTGTTAGGCTTCAGGGGTCTAATTAAAAGCAATAGGTGAAAGTTTCCTACAGAAAGATTTTGGCTTAATGTAAAGGAAAATAAGAAGGGCAACAACAACAATATTTTTTTTTCTAATGGTTAGCACTAATCAAAAATGGAAGAAGTTGTCTCAGGAGATTTTTGGTTCCTCTTTCTTAGAGGACTTCAATGTTGACCTTTTTTCAGACCTTTCAGTCTGGTTCATTTTAGACATGATAGTTTCTAAAGTCTCTACTCATTCAGAGATATTTTAATTTCATGGCTTTTTTCTTGAGTTTTTTTTAATCTACATAATTTAAAAAAACTATATCATGGGACAATTGTCAGAACCAATTGAGATAATATATGCACAATGTTTTATATCTATACAGTCTATTATTTGGTTGGCTGCATCACATCAACATCTTTCTTTAATTTATCAATTTATACAAGTAATTCTTTGCTGCATTCAAATATCTGATATCTCACAAAATCTCAAGGAGTTTAGTATTGTTGCCAGTTAGCTCTCTTCCCTCAAATCAAGAATTTTTTTTTAATGTAGTAACCTTTGATTCTATAAGAATAACTCTCTTGTCTCTCAAAGAAATTTACAAAGCTCTCTCTGGAGAGTGCTATCAGTACATGTATGTATATATATGCATAAATGGGAACAAAATGTAATTCAAAGTACAGGAATTTTAACAATGTTTAAACATTACCTGAATATTTAAAAAAAGATCTATTTATGGGAAGGTTTGTGTGTGTTGAAGAGTGCAATATTGAAGAATACAATAGATAGAGAAGGAAAAAGATGTTATATTACTTGGCACTAACCAGGTAAGTTCTAGAGTCATATCTCTAATTTTTCACTCTTGAAATTAAAAACAAGAATATGCAGAATCCAAAAATGATGTAAAGGCAGTTAAAATATCAAATAATTGGAAATAAGGACAAGAAGAGATGCAAAAGTTATACATACTTTTTTGTTGTATATTTTTGTCATATGTGGTTTGCCTTATTTCTTTTGACTCGTTACTTAATTGCTAACCAGTCTTTTTAAGATTATTTTAACTTCTCGAATTGTTGATTGAGCTTCCATCTCTTATTAGAGAGGCAATGTAAAAATAATTGAAGGGCACTAGCTCTGAAATCAGAAGTATGATTTTGCATCCTGCTTCTGGGACTTAGGTATAGGCTCATGGTAAAGTAAAATTTCTGAGCTTGTTTCCTCATATATATTTTGCATAAAAAATATCTCATGGTTTGTATTGTGAGGATCAAATGAGATAATGATGTAAAAATACAATATCAGTTCTAGCCATTATTCTTTTCTAAATTTTCAAGTCATCTTCCTAGGGCATTGGTTCACTGATCAAGATGCACAAGGAATTTGAGAGGCCATCCAAGTAAACCTACTCATTGCATAGATGACACAAAAATAAGACACAGGTTTTGTCAATGAGATACTTACTGTGATATTTCAGGATAGATTATTTGAGAGAGATTATGAGAAGTCAAATGTTTTAGTAACAAGAACAATTAGAAAACTCTTGAGAATAGAAGCCAGCATACTATGTAAGAGGTAATATAATAAAGTGGGGATAAATGTGATATCTGAATCCCAAATCTCATCTCTTACATGTGTGTGCAGAAGTGAGTTAAATTCCCTGTGTCTTCCTTTCTTAAATATAACATGTGGATAAGGGTACATGAATGAACTGTTATAAGGTTTTGCAGCGATTAGATGACTAATAAGTGTTAAGTACTTTGTAAAGTATCATATTGATGTGATCTATTACTGTTCAATAGTGCCTGACTGTGACCTCATTTAGGGTTTTCTTGGCAAAGAAAACCTCTTTTACAGATGAAGAAAATGAGGTAAACAGGGCTAAGGGACTTCCTTAGGGCCAAAAAGCTTTTAGAGACAGAGGCTAGATTTAACTCAAGTCTTCCTGAATCAAGGCCAGGAATTATATCAACTTTACTACCTAACTGTCCATAAGCTATTATTGTCACACCATTATTTCATTAATGATCATTCTTCTATGCAATTCAAGAGACTATAGCTTAAAACACAAAAAATTCCTCTTGGTCTGAGCCCAAGATGTAAAGAAAAGCTGTTTTAAAAAAATATTTTAAAAGAACTCATACATATTTGTTACTTCTAAATTACAACAGAAGCTCTAGTACTGTGTGATTTGATTTATTAAATCTATACTCTTTTCATTAGTAATAGGTCATATCCAAAAAACTTGAAAAATAAAGAAACATAATCCCTTTAAAATTTTCCTACAGATATTGTGTCTCTACTACTGAAATACTGTCAGTGATTATTACAGTAATAAATATGCTAAAATGTCTTTGCTAGTATGTTTTGAATATATTTTGTAAAACTATCACCTACTGACATATTAAAAGGTTCCTAAATTTCACATTCTATGGTTCAATAAGGAAAATAGCTATTGCTGATAGATTTTCATGTTGGAAGAGTACCTGAAAAGCAATGATATGGTATTCAATGCCATACTATTTGCCCTGCATCAGAATAAATATGCATATGTATGAAACATTTTCATTAGCATTAAACTGGCTACTTTACAAAACATCTTATAACTTCAGATATGATAATGCTAGTAAATTCAGATATTTGTGACAATAAACATATGTTATTCATGTATAGAAGTTCAAAGATGGAGCAGGAGACACACTGGACAAATCATTTATAAAATTTTTCTTATTATCACTCAAATGTCATATTAACATATGAATTATTTAAGACAAAAAGCCAAATGCCAAGAAAGAAGATTTTTAAAGAACATCTATTCTACAGCTCTCAACATTCTATTCTCATTTTTTATCATAGAGATAGTGGGGTATAGCAAGAAGAATTTAGAAAGACTTAGGTTTTATTTCCAGTTCTGATCCTGCTATAAATATAACATTTAGCCATGAACAAGTCATATGCACTAGTCTTAAGTTGTCTCCTCTGTAAAGTAGGTGGGAACTACATGTTTTACTTATTTTGGTAGGCTGGCTTCTGGAATAATGATTTTTTTTCAGTGACATCAAATCACAAATTTTCTTTAAAGCCAGAGAGAGGCATGGAGTACTGTGGAGGAAATATAGAGATTTTAATAAACATTTTTATATTCACTTAGGACATGTTTCTAGAGATAATGTCTTCCCCTAAAAGAAAAGAGATTCTTTGGGGCACCTGGCATTGAAAACTCTTAGGTCAGAAGACACAATTTAAAGGAAACAATGCATTTGTCTCAGAATGTAAAGGTGGAGACTTAGAGAAGCTAGATTCATTCTGGAAACCTTGGAAAGTGAAGATCCTTCAATAATACATTTTCACCAACTATCTTCCATGTTAGGGATGCAATATTATTTAATTTATAAAAGTGATTGTTTATTTTCATTTGGAAACAATTTGCTGTTACAATTTTTTAAGTTTTAAATTATTTACATGTTTTTCCCTGTTTCTTTCAAATAAAACAAGAAAAATGAAATAGTCCGTAAAGTACTTTTGAATTTCTATTCATCTTTTCAAGAGCTTTTCAAATTCGGCATTGCTACCACTTCAAAGTAGAATCATTTAGAAAGATACTACTCTGTAAAAGTGCTTTCTCTTTTAACAATAATTTATCAAGATTTTAAAATAAATACCCTATTCATAAAATTTCTAAAATGTAAAACTTGTTAGCATTATTTCAGGTTTTTATCTTTAGTAACTTTTAGCATTAATGGAACATAGTATATGCTTAATAAATACTTTTTGTTGTTAATAAAGACTTTGCAGCATTTCAAACAAATGAATGTGCTATTGAGACCAGAATTTTAAAAGATGGAAAGCAAAATCCATATTTGAGAAAAGAAATCATGCTGTAAGGATAAAATGTCATTATGTAAAGAATACATGTCATAAAGGAAAAAAAAGAAATTATATGTACATCTTCTCTGATAGCAAGGGAGTAAGTAAAAACTTTAGGATCAGAAATATTGATGACACTAGATGAACAGCACAATCATCCCAAAATATAAGCATTTGAATGTGAAAAATCTGTTTCAATAATCTGTTTTTCTATTCCACCAATATTAAAACATAAAAAACAAACAAAAATGTATCTTAGCTAATGAGAAACCATATTGCCAAATTGGCTTGATTTTTCATTGTTACAAGTGTACCTTGTTTTACACATTAAATACATTATTTAAAAATAAACTAAATTTTATAAATTAAATAATATTTTAATGTAGTAAATTTATTCAATTACCACTCTAGAGTTATGTATCCTGGGGCTATAAACCAACTTGGATACTTTTTGTTTTAAAAATTAGGTTGAGCTTTCTTCAGTATTTACCAAGAGATTCATTGAGGGAGAGTCAAAATGCACTACCAAATCAAACTGAATTCTAAAAATATTCACAGAAATGTTATATTTTCCTAAATTCTTCCCATAAATATAGTTATATTCTTTTCTTTCCTGTATCTAACAGCAGATTATTATGAAGCCATTAGAAAATGAGTTTGTCTTGGGGCATAGAGAACCCTATCATGAAATGACCTGCAACCTATCATAAAGCATACTCATCTCCTTTTTCTTGTACACTTCATCCTGTGTATGGGGGGAGACAATAATGTGGTTTCTCAGAGAATAGCTGCTAAAGTATGTAAAGCCTTAGGTCTCAGTTTGAAGGCCTAAATTTCAATTTCCTATAAATCATGTAACTTTAAAAAAAATGAAACTTTTGCTTGCATTACTTTATTAGGATTACCTCATTCTTAGTCAACCCATAATCACTCCACCTATCATATAAGGGAAAAGTAACTGCAAGAGTCAATCGAGACAAAAGCTTTGCATAAGGGGTTTTGGGGGGAGGGTTTAGGCAGTGCTTGTCTATTTAACGTATGATTTCCATCTCCTAGCTGGCTTTCTTCATTCTTGATTATCCAGGAATGGGCACTGCCTGCTTCTCGAGAGATTTTAATAAACCTTTTACGTTCACTTTGAGAAGTCTCTGAGTAATCAATTTTGGTTAGGGTCTCTGTACCCAACATAGTTTTGGGGGCTCATCCAGGATCACATGACTTGATGGGAAAAAAACCACTACCCCTATTTGGGGGCAGGCACCCATGGGGCACTTTGTTCCTATGATCTCCAGAGTGGGGTAGTGTTTTTCCTCTCTACTGAGCCAAGTGCTGGAAGCAGAGAATCTCAGTGAAGCAGAAAAGTGAAAGAAAAATGGATCCGAGGCTGTGTGCAGATGTTGGATTGCTTGAGGTTGCAGTCAGGAGAACCTATATGTGTATAGCTCAAAGGTAAACATTCATTTGGGAGTCTGGAGTCCATTGGATGGGTTGAGGGAGACTAGAGAAGAAGAGCCTTTCATGTAAATTGTGTAGTGAAGTGGATTGTAGATGAGCTACTTTTACATGGTGCTAATTGACTGAATGTTTATTTAGGTACATAATGGTCTGATAACAAAGGTGATCTATAATTTGGTAGGCATATTTCTAAAAGTTTAATTGATTTTTTAAAAGATTCTTTTTATGTGGAATTAAGATTCTCTATTCTGTATGAGTTTTAATTGATTGTATTCTGTCATCTTGAAATGTATTCATTATTTAAAGGCACTCTGAGAAAAGTGGGGTTTTTTACCTTTGTCTCTTTGAAAATGTTTCTGTTATGGATAATATGCAATTTAGAATTTTTCCATGTACTGGGTATTTTAAAAGCAGAATGATCTGTAATGTTAAACTTAAAACGATCTACTTAGATATGAAACAAACTGTATAAGCTATGAGCTTTCTAGGATGAATCTCTTACTTTGATGCTTGTAAGCTAGATTCATCTGAAGCTTTAATTAATGACAATTGCTGTAGGAGATAAAATCTCTGGGGACTGCAGCTAATTCTTATTTGGAGTTTTAAATTCAGGTATGACTGATAGATCATCAAGCCAATGATCCACCATCTGAAAGGAATATGTCATAAACTACTCAGAAGTTGCTACAGGTGGAAGTTAGTATCTGGAATGAATTAGAAGGATGAACTTGGCCTTTGCTTAAGGTAAGATCCTTCTGACTCAATTCCCCAGTGGTCTTTTGAATGAGAACCTACTTGATTATTCCTGAGTCTGGCTTGAGGTAGAATTATTAAAATTAAGACAGTTACCTGAAGTAAAAACTTAGTTAAGGCTACTTTATCCTGTGTCATGTATTGAAGAATCAGTTTTGATTGATTATATTATGTTATAGCCATGTCCCTGCTTTTTCCCTCCTATAGCTGGATCTATGACAGTCAACAGAAACATAAATTAATGCAATTAAATTATGTCATACCTTGATGTTTCCAATCTGACTATATGTAATCATTATATATTAAATACTTAGGCAAATGAGTATTTAGCCTGGTCATCTATCTGTAACTAGATATTTGTGCCTGTAGGTATTCAGGTCTTTAAAGGTTTCAGAAATAATGAGAGGACAATTAGCACAGTTGTCTGTGAGATCTAACTGCTGTTTTGTTTATTGGGATTACAGTTGTGAGACAAACTAGTCTCCTTATATGGGAAGCTGCTGGCCAATCTATACTGGCTTCTCCACCTTTTGTAGCAGTTCTTGTGAACCAGTCTTTCTACCTCAGACTTTTCTAACCTTTATTTGTTAGATTTGCTTTTGTTGACCTGCTTCTGGGACCTGGATCAGCTCACTGGCTGCTTTTACTGCACCCACACCCCTCCCTGGAATAGTCAATTCTGCCCATTCTAAGCAGGAAGCAGTTTCTAGAAACTATTGCCCCTGGTCCTAATGGACTTGATCCTCATTGATTTGGGAGAGAACTGAAAGTGGTTGATGAATGACTGTAAAATTCTGACTGGGTCCCCTATTACAATGTGTTTAGGATTTAGGATGAAAATGTTAGGTTATGTATAGGGACTTTAATTCACATTCAAGACTTGTATATTAGGTGGTTAACAGATTCACAAATATTGAAATATGAAACCATCCTCTTAGAAAAAGATGATTTGCTCTTAACCCAAAATCACAATCTAAATCTAGCTGGATTCCTTTCTGCCCCCATAAGGGAACTTAAAGGCTAGTGAACATGACTACTTAGATCTTATAGAATATCAAATTAAGGTTCAAGACCTGCAAAAATTGTCATTGCCAGAATGTGTTAACTGGTTCATAGATGGGTTGTCCCAGGTATGGGAAGGAAAAAGGTTAAATAGGTATGCTATAGTTGATGGGGACATTAGTTCATTAGTCCAAGCTGGAAGTCTCCCCAAAACATGGTCAGCACAAACATGTGACTTGCATGCTCTAAATCAAGCCCTAAAGTTATTAAATAATAAGGATGGGTCAATTTTACTGATTCCAAATATGCTTGGGGAGTGGTATATATATTTGGGAAAATATGGGAGGAAAGGGAAATGATTCATAGTAAAGGAAAAGAACTGGCTCATATGACCCTCCTGATGGAGGTGCAAAATTTAACACTACCAAAAGCTATTGCTGTTGTACATGTGCAAGGATATGGGGGGGGGACACATTTGAGGCCTGAGGTAACCACCTTGCTGATGAAGAGGCGAGGAGGGCTGGGAATAAGGACTGAAGGAATGATGTTATTAATCCCTGTTCTGCCACCCAATCCACATTCCCCATCCTTTACCAGGGAGGAAAAATTAAAAGCCCAGAATTTGGGCGCCCGAGAGGATGACAAGGGACGATGGTTTTTTCCAGATGGCAGGGTGGTACTGACCAAAGCAGCTATGAGACAAATTCTATGTTATTTACATAAGGGCAACCATTGGGATGTCCAGAACCTGTGTGATGCCGTGCTTACTACATTTGTGACTACTGGACTATATGCATTGGCCTGGCAATTGATGGATGGATGCCTGATTTGTGCAAAGACAGATAAGGCCGTCTTGCACCACATGCAGGCTGGAGGGAGACCCCTAGAATTGAGACTGTTTTAAAGTATACAGATGGACTTTACCAAGCTGCCCACAGTGCACCACTTCAAATATATGTTGGTCATAATGGACTACCTGACCTCATGGATTGAGGCTTTTCTCCTGTCCTGGACAACTGCCCCTGTGGTGGGCAGGATTTTATTAGAAAATATAATACCCAGGTATGGGATGGTGGAATGTATTGACTCAGACCAGGGCATCCACTTCAGAAGAGTTAAAAATAGTTAACAAGAGTTCTTCAGGGTCTGATGCAGGCCCTGGAGATTTCTTAGGAGTTCCATACTCCTTGGCATCCTCCCTTTTCAGGCAAGGTAGAGAATGAACCAGCAGATAAAGAGGCAGTTGACTAAATTGGGCCTAAAAACTGGGTTGCATTGGACCAAATGTCGTCCCCTTGCCTTGCTTAGAACTAGAACTAAACCTTGGAGGGATATTGGATTGTCACCTCATAAATCACAAGTAAAAGGACTCTCATTGCTCAGACCCCACCTTTAGGATTTGCTGTACACAAATGCCAGCCCAGAGACTGGGTCATGATCCAAACCTGGAAGGAGGAAAAGCTGACCTCAACCTGGAAAGGGCATTACAAGTCTCCTGATCTGGGACATTGCTGTAAGAATGCAAGAATGTGATTGGATTGACCACACTCGAGTAAAACGATTTGTGGATACTCCAAAAGAATGGATTGTAGAACCTGAGCCTACAGATGAATTGAAATTACATCTGAAAACAAGAGCTCACTAACTTTGGGGACTGGTGGATTGAGTGTGTGAATTTCTATCGGGCTTCTTAATTTGGGGAATCATTTTGTTTTTTTTTTCACTTTATTATTTTTATCTGATTTGGACAGAATATTCTGTTGGACTATCTTATTATAGTCTTCTCAGAACCACAGACTGATGGTTTTAAAGGGGCAAATTAATGACTTAGAGGAACACTGTGAATATATTTTCCAAGTATTTGAAGATAAGGAATGTGAGAGAATGTTGGAAACTTTCAATGAGAAACCACAGTAAGGAATAGAAGAGGAGGGATTGTGTGTGGGGGGAGACAAGCAATATGGTTTCTCAGAGACTATCTGCTAAAGTATGTGAAGCCTTAGGCCAAAGTTTCAAAGCCTAAATTTCAATTTTCTAGAAACCATGTAACTTTAGAAAAATGAAACTTTTGCTTGTATTACCTCAGCATTACCTCATTCTTAGTCAACCCATTATCACTCCACCTATCATATAAGGGAAAAGTAACTGCAAGAGCCAATCAAGACTTTGCATAAGGGGTTTTGGGGGGAGGGTTTAGGCAGTGTTTGTCTATTTAACCTATGCTTTCCAGCTCCTAGCTGGCTCTCCTCATTCTTGACCGTCAAGGAGTGGGGACTGCCTGCTTCTCCAGAGATTCTAATAAACCTCTTACCTTCACTTTGAGAAGTCTTCAAGTAGTCAATTTTGGTTAGGATTTCTGTACCCCACACAAATCCCACTTTGTAAGATCTAGTTATCATAAAGATAATATTCATTTTGTGTATAGAAGAGGGAAATCTGAATTTTTAGCTAATCAATGAATGTGGAATCTTTCTAGATACACATAACATTCATATCAAATCTATTAAATGCATAGTACCTATATAATGACTTTGTTAATAATACTTTCTATGGGGGCAGCTAGGTGGAGTAGTGGATAGAGCACCAGCCTTGAAGTCAGGAAGACCTGAGTTCAAATCTGGTCTCAGACACTTAACACTTCCTAGCTATGTGATCATGGGCAAGTCACTTAACCCTAATTGCCTCAGTAAAAAAAAAAATACTTTCTATGTATCCCTTTCATCACTTCCTGGCTATATTTCACCAAAGGTAAGATCTTAATCTTTTCATAAATAGAAAAAGGTAGATAAAGGTATATGACCCTATATGTATACATATATATATATAACTATATTAAAAGCATACATATATATATATATTATATATAGTATTTATGATACAAATGATACATTGTATTCTTAGGAAAAAAACCTCATTCATCAATTCAGATTGCTATGTCCTTTGCATCTTATATTAATGATATTTGGGGTAATGAGAAATTGACTTTCCCTATATTACATAGCAAAGATGTTAGTATGAAGATTTGAACTTGCTTTCCTGACATTCATATCAACTAAATTACTCTCTATTATATTAAAATGGTTTTATTCTTAATACAGACTTCCTTTCCTCTCACCACTCCTGCTTCTAAATATAATTGAGTTTTCTAACTCTTAAATGCATTAATGAAAATGTTGATTTAGACAATACTATTATAAATTCTTGTGTAAGCAGTTATTCTTTTTAGTTTGATCAAATATGTATGTTCATATACTAGTTTTTTCTTAAGGATAAAAAAAATTTATTATCATCCCCTTGCATACTGGCTTCCAATCCCACTATTTTTGTTTGAAACTGTCTAAAATGTCATCAATTATAGGATAGTATACTTAGAGAATCCTTGAAAATCATCCAAAAATCTATTTGAAACTATTAACAGACTAAGCAAAGAGGCAGTATATTAAACCAACCCACATAAGTCATCAGCATTTCCGATATTACTAACAAAACCCATCAGCAAGAGATGGAAAGACAAATTCCATTTAAAATAACTATAGACAAAATAAAATATTTGGGTGTTTTCCTGTTGAGACAAACCCAAAACAATATGAACACAATTTACAAAACACTTCTCACACAAAGTCAGATCCAAGCAATTGGGGAAAAAACAAAACAAAACAAAACATTAATTGCTCATGAGTAAGTTGAGATAATATAATAAAAATGATAATCCTGCCTAAATTGTCTAGTTATTAAGTGCCACAATAATCAAACTGCCAAAATTATAGAGCTAGAAAAAAAGCAACAAAATTCATCTGGAAGAGCAAAAGGGCAAGAGTATAAATTAATGAAAAAACCATACAAAGAATGATGGGCTAGAACTATCACATCTAAAACAATATTTTATAAAGCAGCAGTCACCAAAACAATTTGGTACTGGCTAAGAAATAAAGTGGTGGATCAGTGGAATATATTAGAAACACAAGACACAATAATCAATGACTATAGTAATCTAGTATTTGATAAACCCCTAAACTCCAACTTCTGGCATAAGAACTCACTATTTGACAAAAATTGCTGGGAAAATTGAAAAATAATATGTCAGAAACTCAGCATAGAACTACAAGTCACACCCCATACTAAAATAAGGTCAAAATGAGTACATGATTTGGGCATAAAGGAAGATATCACAAGTAAATTAAGAGAGCAACATATAATTTACTTATCAGATCACTCGAGAAGGGAGAAATGTATGAGCAAAGAAGAACAAGAAAACAACATGAAAGGCAAAATGGAAGGCTTTGATTATATTAAATTTTAAAAAATGTTTTTGCATAAACAGCCAATAGAAATAAGATTAAAAGGAAAGTTCAAAGATGGAAAAAAAATCTTTACAGCCATTGTTTCTGATAAAGATCTAATTTCTAAAATACATAAAGGACTATGTGAAATCTATAAGAATACAAGTAATTCACCAATTGATAAATGGTCAAAGGTTATGAATAGACAATTTTCAGATGATAAAACTAGAACCATCCACACTTACATTAACAATGTTTTAAATCACTATTGATTAGAGAAATGGAATTCAAAACAACCCTAAGGAACCACTACACACCTCTCAGATTGGCTAAGATGACAGGAAAAGTAATGACAAATTTTGGAGGGTATGTGAGAAAACTGGGATACAAATACAGGAGTTGTGAAATTATCCAACAATTCTGGCCTGTAATTTCGAACTATGCCCAAAAGGTTATCAGACTGTGAATACGCTTTGATCCAGAATACCATTACTGCATCTGCATCCCAAGGAAACCATAAAGAAGGGAAAAGGACTCACATGTGCAAAAAATGTTTATAGCATTTTGTGGTAGCAAAGAATTGGAAAATGAGTAGATGCCCATCAATTGGGGAGTGACTGAAGAAGTTGTGGTATATGAAGGATATGTTATATTGTCGTTCTATAAGAAATGATGAACAAGTTGATTTTAGAAAGGCCTGGAAGGATTTACACAAACCTGATGCTGAGGAAACAAGCCGAACCAGGAATACAATGTACAACAGAAATGTGTGTTGATGACTATGAAAGACTTGGTTCTTCTCAGTGTAACAGTGATTCAAAACAATCCCAATAGACTTTGGACAGAAAATGCCATCTGCATCCAAAAAAAGAACTAAGGAAATAGACTGCAAATTAACACATGCTATGTTCATTTCTTCTTTTCTGTTTTTTAATCTCTTCCATGGTTTTTCCCCTTGTGATTATTGTCTCCCGACATGATTCACAAAGTAATGTTTATAAAAAATAAATAAATTTACTAGAAAAAAATGATGAATCGTATTTCAATTTATGACATGTGGCTACATAATAATTAATAATTTTAAAGAACTTTAAGTTTTGCAAATCCCTGTATATATTATTGTATCTCATTTGATTCCCACAATAAACATATGCAATAGATTTTATTATCTACATATAAAGATGAGGAAAAAGACTGAGAGAGAAAAAGTCACTTAATATTAACTGGAAAATAAGTAACAATGAAATAAAAAAAAAATTCTGTCTTTAAAATTCAGTAAGCTTTCAGGTCTGATATTGGAAAGGTATTCGAGTTTCTGTCATGCTGAGCTATTGGCAACCATGAATATATTCCTCATGAAAACTCTCAAACTTAGTCTATAGGGAGATTTTCCCCCTACAATAATGAATGTTGATTTTATAATAAAAGTCAGTAGGGAAGAAAAGGCACTTGTTTCATAGTCAACTTTGTTCTAGTAAATCTACCCTGTAAAACAGAAGAAATCAGCATTTTGATAAAGGTTATGGTTTTAAATGATTGTTACAAAAACTATGAAGATATAGCAAACTATGAGTATATACCTTCCAAAGGTATTAAAATTATTTATACAAACATCATTTGGACAAAAAAAAACTTAAAGTAGTTATATTTGGCTTGGATATATAAACTGATTTTGGCAATTTCCCCATCATACTCTGTATGTATATGCCTTTGTTCCTCTTCCAACTATTATATAAACATACCAGATAAAGAATTCACAAAACTATTGAAATAATGGTAATATGGGCAATTCCTGCCACATGTTAATTGTATGTTAAAATATCTGACAGGTGATTTAGTACTATTGAAGATGGAGTGCTGACTTTAGTAATCTCTTTTTTTCTTATCTCTGACCTCATTATCAAAATTTCTGAATTATATATAAAGGGCCAACTTATTCATGTAAACATGTCCTAGTGAAAAGACATAGTATATAAATGGAAAGAAATATTGAAAGAAAATTGAAAGAATTATATTTTCATCAGGGACAAACTATAACCTAAATTAAACTAGAATATGTAACACCAGACAATCTGACAATAAGGATTGTTGAGAATCTATATTTCACAGTCCTGTTAGGGAAAAATTCATTATTTTCTTCACTAGCATCATCATCATAATCATCATAATTTTCTTGTTGTTCTTCTGTTTCTTCTTAATATTCTTCCTCCTTCTTTCTTTGTTCTCCTTCTTATTCTGCCTTTTCTATTTTTCTTTTCTTTTTTTCCTTTCCTTCCCTTCTTCCTTCTCATTTTTTTTCAATGGAACTTTAACATAAGTCCTTTTTGTACAAATTACTTTTCTACAAATTTTACAATTATCTAGAGATCTTATAGGTGAAATTTTTAATAAGGTGATTGGATATTTCCTAGTTATTCAGAGCATAACAAATAATAAACAGTGTTACAGCCTAAAAGGAAAAAGAATATGAAAACTATGAGGAAGAAAAGGAGAGTAGAAAATAATGAAACAAAATAATCCTTGAGCCTAAAAAGAACTAAGATTTCAAGCATACAAGCAAAGTGACTATTCCATGTAGCATTCACTTTTCCATAATTATTTGACTAGCAAATCTCCTTCAGAGTTCTGCAGCATTGCCCTTTGTGGCTGTGCAAGGGAAATTCACTTTCATCATTATATTTAGCACACTGACAAAACTGTGCCTAGTATTAAATGTATTTGGAATATTAGGTCAGTTGTTCAGTATAAACAGCATGATCTGCATTTAGGGATATCACTCAACACCACATTCATGACCAAATTCTTGCTAGCTACTTTCAGGAAAGCTGAATTTAAATATCTATATTCCTTAAATATATCACACAAAATTATGAAATCAGTTTCTCTATCTGACATGGTAAGCATCTGCAAAAAGACCAAAGTCAAAGGTAGATGATAAACAATCAATTACAAATTTTGAGGGCATATAGTTAACTGAATTTCTCCAAACAGAAAGCTCTTTCTGGACCATACTTCCAAGAATGTCTTCAACTATTTTTTTAATCTTATTGTTTATTATTTATCATTTGAAAAAAACTATTTTAATAACCATTGCTTTATTAATCATGGTGGAAGAGGAAAAATCAGAGAAAAAATAAAATCATGGAAGAGATAAAAAAAACAGAAAAGAGAAGTGAAACTAGAATTTGTTCATTTACATTTAATCTCAATAGTTCTTTTTCTGGATGCAGATGGCATTTTCAACTAAGTCCATTAGCATTGCTTTGGACCAGTGACCAATGAGAAGAACCAAATCATTCAAAGTTGATTATCACAAATTTATTTTTATTGCATACAAATAAAATAGACTAATATTCCAATAATCTAATCCTAAAGAATGTGTGGATGAAACAACAAATCAAAGATAAAATCAATAATTTCATCCAAGAAAATGACAATAATGAGACAATATACCAAAATTTATGGGGTGAAGCTAAAGGAATGCTTAGGGGAAGGTTTATATTTCTAGGTGCTTATTTGAATAAAATAGAGAAAGAGATGATCAATGAATTTGGCATGCAACTAAAAAAGCTACAAAAAGAACAAATTTTAAAACCTCAATTAAATACCAAATTTTAAATTCTAAAAGAAAAGGGAGATTAATAAAATTGAAAGAAAACTATTTCATTAATAAAGAAAAGAGTTGGTTTTATGAAAAAAAAACAAAATAGATAAACCTTTACTTAATTTGATTAGAAAGAGGAAAGAAAAAATCAAATTGTTACTATCAAAAATGAAAAGGGAGAACTTTTCATCAATGAAGAAAAAATTAGAAAAATAATTAAGAGGAATTTTGCCAAAAGGACACACATGAACAAAAATGTCTGTGGAAGCTCTTTTTGTAATGGCTAGAAACTGGAAAATGAATGTATGCCCATCAATTGGAGAATGGCTGAATAAATTATGATATATGGACATCATGAAATATTATTGTTCTGAAAGAAACAACCAGCAGGATGATTTCAGAGAGGCCTGGAGAGACTTGCATGAACTGATGCTGAGTAAAATGAGCAGAACCAGGAGATCATTATACACAGCAACAATAAGACTATATGACTATCAGTTCTGATGAACATGTTTCTCTTCAACAATGAGATGCTTCAAACCAATTCCAGTTGTTCAGTGATGAAGAAAGCCATTTACACCCAGGGAGAGACCTGTGGGATCTGAGGGTGGACCACAACATAGTATTTTCACACTCTCTATTGATGTTTGCTTGCATTTTTTTCCTTCTTTTTTTTTTCTTGTAGATCTGATTTTTCTTGTACAGCAAAATAACTGTGTAAATATGTATATACATATTTGACTTGTCAAGTATTTTTAACATAATTAACATGTATTAAACTTCCTGCCATCTAGGGGAAGGGATGAGGTGAAGGAGCGAAAAATTTGTAACAGAAAACTTTGCAAGGGTCAATGATGAAAAATTAACCATGAATATGGTTATTGACAATAAAAAGCTTTAAGAAGAAAAAAGTTATTTTTCCCAACTATATGTCAATAAACCTGATAATATAAAATTGAATGGAGAAATACTTACAAAAATATAGATTGCCTAGATTAAAAGAAGAAAAAATAAATTACTTAGAGTGTCCCACTTTAGAAAAAGAAATAGAAAAAACAATTAATAAACTCCCTATGAAAAAATCTCCAAGGCCAGATGCATTTACATATGAATTCTAGAAAACATTTAAAGAACAATTAATTCCAATACAATGCAAACTATTTGGGAAAAAAGGAGAAAGGAATCCTAACAAATTCTTTTTATGACAGAAATATGGTGCTGATACCTAAACCAGGAAGGGTGAAAGCATAGAAAGAAAATTATAGACCAATTTCCCTAATGAATATTGATTGCAAAAATAATATACTTGCAAAGAGATTACAGCTAGTTATCCCCACGGTAATACATCATGACCAAGAAGGATTTACACCAAGAATGCATGACGAGCTCAATATTAGGAAAACTGTTAGCATAATTGACTTTATCAATGACCAAAGTTACAAAAATCATATGATTATCTCAATATGTCCAGAAAAAAAATGACAAAATCTAACACCCATTCCTATTAAGTACACCAGAGAATATAGGAATAAATGGAGTTTTGCTTAAAATGATCAGAAGCACTTATTTAAAATCATCAGCAAGCATCAAATGTAATAGGAATAAGCAATAACCATTCCTAATATGATCCGAGATGAAACAAAGTTGTCCACTGTCACCATTGTTATTTAATATTGAATTAGAAACGTTAGCTTTGGCAATAAGAGAAGAAAAAAATATTAAAATAATTAGAGTAGTTAATAAGGACACCTAATTATCACTCATTGCAAATGATATGATGATATACTTAGAAAATCCTAGAGTACCACCTAAAACTACAAGAAACAATTCACAACTTTAATAAAGTTGCAGGATACACAATAAATCCACAGAAATCATCAGCATTTTTATACATTACCAACAAAGTCCAACAGCAAGAGACACAAAGAGAAATTCCATTTAAAATAACTGTGGATAATATGAAATATTTGAGAGTCTACTGCCAAGGCAAAGTCAGGAACTATATTAAGACAATTGCAAAACATTTTCCACACAAATAAAGCCAGATCTAACTAATGGAAAAATATCAAATGCTCATAGGTAGGCCAAGCTAATATAATAAAAATAACAATGCTATCTAAATTAATCTACTTATTCAGTTACATACCAATCAAAGACATTTAAAACACAAGATTATGTAAAGTGAATGTTAAAATTACTATACAGAGCTAGAAAAAAAATTAGAACAAAGTTCATTCAAAAGAACAAAAGGTCAAGGATTTCAAGCGAATTAATGAAAAAAAATGCAAATGAAGGTGGCTTAGCTGTACCAGACGTAAACTATATTATAAAGCAGTTGTCATGAAAACAATTTGGTACTGGCTAAGAAATATAATAGTCGATGAGTGGAATAGGTTAGGTTCACGTGACAAAGTATTCAGTGACTATAGTAATCTAGTGCTTGACAAATCCAGACTCCAGCTTTTGGAATAAAAACTCACTATTTGACAAAAACTGCTGGGAAAATTGGAAATTCATATATAAAAAATAAGGCATTGACCCACACCTAACATTATATACCAAGATAACTGAAATGGGTTAATGATTTAGACGTAAAAAGTGATATAAGCAAATTAGAAAAAGAAAGAATAGTTTATTTTTCTGATCTATAAAGAAGGAAGGAATTTGTGGGCAAAAAGTATATTAGTGAACATAAAACAGATAATTTGCATTATATTAAGTTAAATAGTTTTTGTACAAACAAAACCAATGCAGATGAGATTAAAAGGGAAGCAATTAACTTGGAAAAAATTAAATTCAAGAGTTCTGATAAAGGCTGCATTTCTAAAATATATAGAGAATTGACTCAAATTTATAAGAATTCAAGCCATTCTCCAATTGATAAATGGTCAAAGAATATGAACAGACAATTTTCAAATGAAGAATTTTTTTTTGCTTTTTGCTAAGGCAATTGGGGTTAAGTGACTTGCCCAGGGTCACACAGATGCCCAGGGTCACACAGCAAATGAAGAAATTAAAATCATTTCTAGTCATATGAAAAGGTACTCTAAATAACTATTGATCAGAGAAATGCAAATTAATACAATTACCAGGTACCACTACATACCTCTCAGATTGATTAAGATGATAGGAAAAGATAATAATCAATGATGGAGGAGATGCAAGAAAACTGGGACACTAATACATTTTTAGTAGGATTATGAATTGATTCAACCATTCTGGAAAGCAATTTAGTACTATACTATCAAACTCTGCATACCCTTTAATCTAGCAGTGTTATACTGGGCTTTTATTCCAAAGAGATCTTAAAGAAGGGAAAGAAATCCATATGTGTAAAATGTTTGTGGCAGCTCTTTTTATAGTGGCAAGAAACTGGAAACTGAGTGGATGCCCATCAGTTGGAGAATGGCTAAATAAGTAATGATATAGGTATATTATGGAATAGTATTGTTCTACAAGAAATGATCAACAAGATGATTTCAGAGAGACCTAGAAAGATGGATATGGACTGTTGCTAAGTGAAATGAGAAGAGCCAGGGGATCATTATACACAGCAACAGCAAGAATATATAATTATCAATTCTGATATATGTAGCTTTCTTCAACAATGAGATGATTCAGGCTAGTTCGAATTATCTTGTGATGAAGAGAACCATCTGCAACCAGAGAGAGGACTGTGGGTATTGAGTGTGGACCATGACATTGTATTTTCACTTATTTTGTTGTTGTTTGCTTGCATTTTATTTTCTTCCTCATTTTTTCCCTTTTTGAGCTGATTTTTTTTTTATGCAGCAAGATATTTGTGGAAATATGTAAAGAAGAATTGCACATTGTTAACAGAAATTGGATTACTTGCTATCTAAGGGAGGGAGTATAGGGAAGGGAAGGAAGATATTTAGAACACAAGATTATTTAAGGGTAAATGCTGAAAATCATCCATGCATATAATTTGAAAATAAAAACTTTTAAAACAAAATAGATTATTTAAGAATCATCAGTATGTTTAAATTATATTGTTATGTTCCTTATTAATTAACAAATTCATCTACTTATACTTTAAGTCCAAATCTTATACTATGTGTGAAAATAAATGCATCTTAGTGGAATAGTATTGTGCTGTAATACATGATTAAAGAATTGTTTCAAATTAACTCTCTGGCCTTGAATTATCCTTGGAATAGTGATCATCATCTTTGAACTTTAGGGAACTTTCTAAAGTTTTAAGTTATCCAGAGGTTGCCAACCTCTTTCATGTAAACATCCCCTACAGAAGTAACATAAAATAGAAGGAAGTCTTGTATGAATTGTTTCAGAACAAATTGACAGAATCAAAACATGTACCATGAAATGGATGGGGAAGGGAATAAGCATTTACTTATATTCCAAAGAGATCTTAAAGAAGGGAAAGAGATCCATGTGTGTAAAAAGTTTGTGGCAGCCCTTTTTGTAGTGGCAAGAAACTGGAAACTGAGTGGATGTTCATCAGTTGGAGAATGGCTGAATAAGTAATGGTATAGGTATATTATGGAATATTATTGTTCTGTAAGAAATGATCAATAAGGTGATCCTACTAAGTGCAAGTGTCTGTGTTAAGATTTTACAATTCAATGTTATTATTTTTCCCATTTTGTACTAGAAAAACAAGGAAACAAACAGAAGTTATTTGCCTAAGGTCAGATGGCTGGTAAAATTCAAAGGCCAGATCATAAAAAGGAATACCAACTGTGAAATTAAAAAATAAGATGGATCACATAAGATCTTACAATTGGAAAGAAAAGTCATCTAGCACAATAGAAAAAAATGCTCTACATCAGTGGCAGATGGCCATCCTTCTACTTGAATTCTTCTAAGGACAGTAGATTCATATTTTTGTGAAGCATCTTATTTCATTTTCTGAAAACTCTATGTCTATTGTCATTCTACTATTATCTGGAGAAGCAAGAAAAATTAGCACAAATATTGGCGCTCATTCTTTGAATTTAATAAAGCAGCATTTCATGTATATATTGAACATGAAATGGCTGCTATTCCTGTACTTAAGGTTGATGGTACTTTAGAGGTTGCTTTTATATATGAAAATTACCAAAAATATCATTGTTGAACAGCTGTCTGTCAGGTATGTCATCACATAGACAGGGAAATGTACTGATTTGCAGATATGAGAGTCAAGTAAATAATTATTTCACAGAGAAATGCATTTGAATATCAGCAATGCCACAGAAATGAAATTCATTTATGCTCCCCAAAGCATTAATGCAATTACTCTAAAAACTAGTCCATTTTTTGCAGTATTTAATGAGACTATCAGGTGCATCCATAAGAAATAAGTATACAAAAGAAGATTTTGCCAATCATAATATGAAAACATCACCTACCACAGAATAATCAACAAGTCCTTTGGGGAGACTTCCTTATATTTATTTAAGAATTGTCAGTGAAATAAAATCTCTTAAAAACAGAAGTTTCCATAGGGGGCAATATTCTGACTAAGACAAATAATAGATTATTGACTAAGTTTCTTGTGATTTATATCTGGACAATCTATGTTTTCCTAAGCATATGTTTGCTTAATGGTACAGAAATTTCAAAGTGGAATCAAAAGATACCCATCCCTTCCTCCAATTAGATTGTTGATTATATATATATATATATATTCATTTATATATTTCTGTCAACTTTAATAAAACTTCCTTTTTGTATCAAACTATGAAAGGGATATTAGAGATTTTTCAATCTTATCTTTTCACTTTTCAAATGAAGACACTGAAGTAGAAGTAAGTAAAATAACATTCTTAAAGTTATACAGATAGCAAATGCTGAGCGAGACTCCAGGACCCTGCTTTATAACTCCAAATATAATATTTATTTCATTATGTTTGGGTCCTTCAAAATATCAAAAAGTCCATTATTTCCTAGATGTAGATGCCAACAAAGATTACAAGCCTTTATTCCTCACTAGAATACCTCATAAACTGCTATTACAAAAAAAATTATACATCAACCACCTAATAAGTCTCTCAAAACTTAGCTTTCTTGGTGCTCAAGTGGCTAAAACATAATCTGTTTCAAGTTTTTTTTTCTTGTTGGTTAAGTCTTCCATAGGTTCCATTTCACTGGCCTTTAAGAACTCCAAGTCACCTTTGTGCCAGAATAAGGGAAATTCAAAGAATTTTAATAAATAACATTTCTTTCTCTCTTTAATGATATCTTTCCCTTTCCACAACTTCTTTTTACATTAAGGCTTAGAAGTTTTTGAAAGAATTGAAATTTTCTTTGAGACACATGGACATATTTGTGTTTGATTTGACACTACACATGCTAATTATGGAGCAAATGATCAATACTGATTAAAGTCACATTATACAACTCTGAAAAATGGTGTCACAAAGGGTCAAATGAGACAATGCATACAAAATGTTCTGTAAATATTAGAGTGTCCTTTAAATATCAGCTACTATTTTTAAAAAAAATCATAGAACTATAGAATTTTAGATTCAGGCAAGTCCTTAGAGATTCTCTCATTTAATCCCTTCATTTCATGGATAGGATAGCAGAGATCCAGTAAGATTAACTGACTTGTAGAGTTTAACAGACATAAAATCTGCACATCATAAAGGAACAGTTGGTCATTAAGGTCAATTCACAATCAAGGTAGGACAACACATAGTCATCCAAATTATTTTTCAACTCACTATCTCACAACAAAACTCATTTTGTTTTTAGGTAACTCTACTTGTTAAAAATTTTATTCTTTCATATGGAATCAAAAGACATCTCTGTAACTCCCACCTGTAGGTCAGAGTTCAATGGTCACTTTTATGAAGACAAAATATAATGGACCTTATACAAGACAGTCATTCAAATTTTTAAGATAATTTTTATCTCCACCTAGAGTTTTCTCAAATTCAAATTCCTAGTCCTGGTTCCATCTATCATTTCACACATGCATACACACACACACACACACACACACACTCTTCCATGTCTTTAAGAAATCTTTTTTGGTCACTCTCCATTAAATAGTACTCTATGTTCTCATTACTGAAATACCTTGGTGGAAGTATGTTATCTCCCTGGCATGACTAATCATCTAACAATGAGCTAGATTCCAGGGATTTTTTTCAGACCTTTTCATCCTGCTATATCTATGGGTCCTCAAACAAAAATGCATCCAATGTGCTGGCAGCCTTTCTCTAGCTTTCTTAATATTATGTTGATAACAATGGATCACACAAGCCATCCACAGGTTAATATTTGCATTTACAACATAATTGAACCATATCTTTTTTTCCATCACATATCCCCAGATGATATCCATTATTCTACTTTACAATTTTCCTTTATTAACAAAATGTTATAGCCTATTTAGCACTAACAATATTGATCTTTTATCTATTTCCTACTTTTGGCATCAACAGTCTTAATAAAACAAAAACAAAACAAATAAACACTACTACTTCCCCAAAACAAAATAGAACAAGAGTCAAACTAGAATAAGAAAGAATCAATAACACTGAGTCAGGAACACTCAGGTTCAAGTACCATAACTGCCAAACAATATATGTTGAATCACTTCACCTGTCAGTCCTCCTAACAATTTTTTTAAAAATGCAAATTATAGGGGCAGCTAGGTGGTGAATTGGATAAAGCACTAGCCCTGAAGTCAGGAGGACCTGAATTCAAATCTGATCTCAGACACTTAGCACTTCCTGGCTGTGTGACCCTGGGCAAGTCACTTAACCCTAACTGCCTAAGGAAAAAAAAGAATGTAAATTATAGACAAGATGCCAATATGCATTGGTAATGGAAGCAACTTATGGGGATGGATTAAAAAAAGCGACTTATGGGGTGAGGGTTTTTTTTTAATCAGATGAAGTTACTTAAGTAATCCAAAAGCCTTTGAAACATTAAAAAAACCTATCAAAGCGAGTGCATGCCTCAATATATTCATAATTGAAATGTAATCTAAATATTAAAGTTCATATGATGAAAAAATTTTCACATGTATGGGTCAGGGAAGAGTTTTTGATCAGACAAGGAATATAAGTGATCACAAAAGAAAAAAGAATTTTGATTACCTGAATTTTTTGCATAAAGAAAATTAATTCAAGTTAGATAAGGAGGTAAATTATTGATTAGGAAAGAGAAAATTTCATATCAAATATTTCTAGAATGGTCTAATATATTTTTGCTGTGTTATGTAATTTGTTTTCAAAGAGGAGAAATGATACCTCATGATGTCATTTGATTCTCATTTGAATTATATTTAAGTAAAGCAGAGTTGTGCAAAGTCATTAGTCTCACTTTTTTTTCCAGAATCACTGTAGTGTAATGGCCATTGATGATGGTTCAGAACGCAGTGGATGACCTTGGAATTGTTGATGTCTAATAAAGTTGTTCTCTGATCTAACCTTCTTCAGCCACTGGGAAAAATGTTTTCCTCCACCATTTCACTAGGGCAAGTATTCACATTCTTGAGGTAGGATCCCTTCCACAACTTACCAATGGCTTTGGGACCTCTAGGTCACATTGAACCGAGTTTAGCCCATCTGTCAATATAGAGATGTGGCTACTGCACATGCTACATACAGTTCCTTGGAACTAAAGGTGAGAGTTAAGTGAATCAGGTGAAACTGAAAGGTACATAAGCAGTCCTAAAAAAGGCCCAGCAAGCCCTCAGAGATAGTAATCTGTGAATATTTTATTCATATGTGTGTGCATGCATATATGTATGCATATGTGGGTATATATATGTGTTTATGTATACACATATATATATACATATGTGTTTATGTATATCTGTTTTTCTGCAAATGCAGGTTTATGTGCATAAATTTAAAAATATTTGTCGAAGCACTATTCCTCAATGGTTAAGTGGTCTAAAGTTTGAATAGGATATATATATATGTATACATACATATATATTTATATATAATATATGTTATTAATGATCATATGCAAAATTACTACTCGTTGCTAGTAGTGAAAAAAAAACAAATTAAAGACAAAGTTTAAATATAACTTCCTATTCAACTAATTGACAAATGTGAAAAAAAAAGATTAGTGTTGAAGAAGTTATAGAAATATAACTATACTGTTGGGAGTACTGTATGTATATTGCAGTCTAGAAAGCAATTTGAGAATGCTGCCTAAATGACTAAAAAATACCTATTGAAACCCAGTGCCTAGAATAGCACTTAAAAGTAATGCTTGTGCAGTTATTTTATTATATGGCAATATTTTTTATTAAAAAGTATTACTTCAGTACCTACTATAAGTAAGTATGGTACTAGATCCCGGAGGACACAAAAACAAAAATGAGATTCTACCTAATATATATTTTGCCAAATTAGGAGGAAAAATACATTAAAATAAATGACCTCTCCATTAATATAACACTCAGACAATGATTTAGAACTCAAGCGCAATTAGAAAATATTCCATATATAACAGATTATAGCAAGCATTATATCATCAGAAGGAAGCAAAGTGACTGAAGATAGTGAAGAGAAAATTTGTTGAAAAAAACCACAAACTTGATGTACCATATAAGTAAACCATATTGTTCCAGGATAAATAACAAAGAAGGGAGGACAAAGAGAGAAACAAAATTCAATGGATTTTTAGTCTTTCTATGGTGAACTATTCTCATTCATAATAGTAATGAAATCACTAAATTGAGATACTTTCATCTCATGTTTGCTATCACTTGAAACAATATTGAGAAAAGTACATTGGCTTGACCAAATACATATATAAAACATTAAGGTTAGAGGTGACACATTAGATATCTATTTTGAAATGTTTGGAAAGAAAAGGAAGAAAAGTTACTTAATCTTTTTCTGCTTCACTTTTTCATCTATAAAAGGAAAGTACTAGAAGACTTAATCTACTACTAGTCCTAAATCAATGGTCCTATAATTTTCTAAAGCAGAATACCTTGTTATCTTTATACAACTGTTTCTGGGGCACAGAAAAGATACAATTTTATCATCAATTTTCTCCATTTAAAAAAAAATGAACTCATCTACATGGGTCAAAATGCAGCCTTAAAGCCTTTCTCCTCAAATGAGATGCCTTCCTCACATATGTCAAAATATTTCAAGATTCTACAGTTGAATCTATAGATGTTACCAAGGAGATAACTTGAGTTTTCAGTAGAATTTTAAGCCATTAAATTATATCAGACAGTATAGTAGACCCCAGAGATAAAAAAAATGAATTAGTGCTTGTCTTAGAAGAGTCTGGGGATAGGGGAATGGGGAGGGTTTGATGGGGAAAAAGAGACAGATAAGCTGTGGAATGCCACTGGAGAAAGAGGAGGCAGGTGAAGCATTGAATTATGTGGCAGTGGGGAAGATCCCCTTCTGGCTCTTACCCTATAAACTTGTATCATGTTTAATTACTACATAGTTCAGTAATTTATGGCTCAATTTAGAAACTATAATAAAGAGGTCTGGCCTCTGGTTAGGAATAGATTGGGTAGCCTACTTGGAATATGAAGGTGGTTAAGAATATCTTTCTCAGAGTGATTCTCCTCCAGAGTAATCTGGATAAAGTAGCAAAATATAGATCAACTGGTGATGGCCCTGGATGAAGTGGGATATAAGAGGGGCTTAATGACTTTCCCAAGTCCATCTATACATCTTATGGCTAAACTGGTACTTAAACCTGAGTATTCCTAGTTCAGATGGCAGCCCTCTATTAACTATAACAAAAACAATGAAAAAAATCAGGGAAAATCAGTATGGGGAGGCTGAGTCAAGATGGTGGAGTAAAGGCAGTAACTAACCCAATTTCTCCCCCAAAGCACTCAAAATTCCTTTAAACAATGACTAAACATCATTAGAGCATCATAACACCCAAAAAGGTGGACTAGAACATTTTCCAGCTGAAGGCAACTTAGAAAGTCAGCAGAATAGGTCTATGACATGCTAGATGGGAGTCTAGCATGAATATAGTTTTGGGGCAGGCTGCACTAGTGCAGCCCCAGCCCCAACTAGCCCTGCTCCCAGACACACCTCAGCCTCTGAACCAGCATTAGTACTGGTGGTTTCCTGACATCTTAGCCCATAGACAATAAAAAGGATTTGGAATTTCAGGAGAAAGGGTCTGTAAGAGCAGGGTATGAATCCAGCATGCAATACCAGTGCAAGCCAATCAGCACCCCAGTTCCAACTTTGGCCTGGATCCCAGAATCAGCACAGTAGGACCTCTGAATCAGCAGCAGTGCTGGAGGCTTTTGGACCTCTCAGCCCAGGGGATACCAGGAAGGACTTGGCAGATCAGGGGAAAGCATCTGTGACACTAGCTGGGAGTCCAAGACATAGTCCCAACACAGGCCACACTAGCGAAGCCCCAGCCCTGGACCTCGAAGCATTAGCATTAATAAAGCAGGACTCTGTTTCTCTAACAGACTAGATTTTACAACTATAGTAGGGTGGAGACACTCAACAATTCTAGGGAGGAAAAAAGTGTAAGTGGCCGGGTCCCTAAAAAGAGCTCTGAAAACAGATGCATAAAACCCTGAAGCTTGAGACATTGCACCCTTTACCCTAGAAAGAGTCCTATTTTGGCAAAAAAATTAAAATCTGAGTAATAGGCTAAAAAATGAGCAGACAACAAAAAAGTCTCTGCCCAATGAAAGTAATTATGTTGACAAGGAAGATCAAAACACACACTTTGAAAATGAGAACAAAACCAAAGCTCCTACATCTGAAGTTTCCCTGGATAATAAGAATTGAAGAAAGGCCATGGAAGAACTCAAAAAGGATTTTGAAAATCAAGTAAGAGAGTTAGAAGAAAAATTAAGAAATTGAGAGCGGGGCAAAAGGAAATATAAAAAGCTAATGAGGAAAATGTTTCAAATAGCAAAATTAGCCAATTGGGAAAGTAGGTACAAAAGCCCACCAAGGAAAAGAATTCTTTAAAAAATGGAAGCTAATGCCTTTATGAGGAATCAAGGTGCAATAAAACAAAAAGAAAAGGATGAAAAAATAAGGACAAATGTGAAATATCTCATTATAAAAACAAATGACCTCGAATATAGATTCAAGAAAGATAATTTAAAATTATTGATCTACCAGAAAGTCGTGATCAAAAAAAGAGTCTGGACATCATCTTTCAAGAAATTATCAGGGAAAATTGTCCTTACATTCTAGAACCAAAGGGTAAAATAGACATTGGAAGAGTCTGATGATCACCTCCTGAAAGAGATCACAAGATGAAAACTTTCAGGAATAAAGAGCCTAAAGTCTAGAAATCCCAGGTCAAGGACAAAATATTGCAAGCATCCAGAAAGAAACAATTCAAGTATAGTGGAGGCATAGTTAGGATAACACAAGATTTTACATCTTCTACATTAAATAATTGGTGACCTTGTAAAATGATATTCTGGAAAGCAATGTAAATAGGATTACAACCAACTATTATCTACTGAACAAAACTGAATATAATCCTTCAGAAAAAAAGGATGGTCATTCAATGAAATAGAGAATTTTCAAGCATTTGTAATGAAAAGCAATAGCTCAATGAAAATTTTGATTTTCAAATATAGGACCCTGAAGAAACATTAGGAAGGAATTAGGAAAGTGATGCCATAAAGGACTTAATTAGGTTTATCTGTTAACATTCCTACATGGGAACAATAAGTAACTTATTAGAACTTTCTCATTAGTATGGCAGTTTGAAGGAATATATGCATACATACATACATAGGAAGAAAACTCACAGATATGACTTGATTATGAAGGGATAATATCTTTTTTGTTAAAGCTTTTTATTTTCAAAACATATGCATGGATAATTTTTCAACACTGACCCTTGCAAAATCTTGTGTTCCATATTTTTCTTCCTCTTTCCCGCATCTCCTCCCCTAGATTGCAAGTAATCCAATATATGTTAAACATGTACAATTTTCCATCCATATTTCTAGAATTATCATGCTGCACAAGATAAATCAGATCAAAAAGGAAAAAAATTTAAGACAAAATGTAAGCAAACAACAAAATGTGTAAAAATAATATGTTGTGATCAACTATCAGTACCCACAGTCTTCTTTTTGTGTGCAGATGGCTCTCTTAATCACAAGATCATTGGAACTGGCCCAAATCATCTCATTGTTGAAAAAATCCATGTCCATCAAAATTGATCATCTTATAACCAGTTGTTGCTATGTACAATGATCTCCTGGTTCTATTCATTTCATTTAGCATCACTTCATGTAAGTCTATCCAAGTCTCTCTGGTATCGAAGCCTCTGTTGATCATTTCTTATAGAAAAATAATATTTCTAATATTCCTATATTATAACATATTCAGCCATTCTCCAACTGATGAACATCCACTCAGTTTCCAGTTTCTTGCCACTACAAAAAGGGCTGCCACAAACATTTTTGCAATGTGGGTCTCTTTCCTTCCTTTACAATCTCTTTGGGATACAAGCCCAGTAGAAACACTGCTGGATCAAAGGCTATGCATAGTTAGATAACCATGCAAGCATAGTTCCAAATTGCTCTCCAGAATGGTTGAATCTATTCACAATTCAACCAACAATGTATCAGTGTCCCAGCTTTTCAATATCCCTTCCAACATTGATCATTATATTTTCCTGTTATCTTAGTCAATCTGTGTGATGTATAGTGGTACCTTTATAGTTGTCTTAATTTGAATTTCTCTGATTAATGGTGATTTAGAGCACCTTTTTGTATGACTATAAATGGTTTCAATTTTTCATCTGAAAATTGCCTGTTTATATCCTTTGTCCATTTATCGATAGGAGGATGGCTTGAATTCTTATAAATCTGAGTCAATTCTCTATATATTTTAGAAGTGATTCCTTTATTAGAACCCTTGAATTTAAATTTTTTTCCAAGTTTATTGCTTCCCTTCTAATCTTATCTGCATTGATTTTGTTTGTACAAAAGCTTTTTTTGACTTAATATTATCAAAATTATCTGTTTTGTGTTCAATAATGTACTCCAGTTCTTCTTTGGCCATAAATTTTTTCCTTCTCTATAGATCTAAGAGGCAAATTATTTTTTGTTCTCCTAATTTGCTTATCATTCTTTTTTTTTTTTTTTTTGCTGAGGCAATTGGGGTTAAGTGACTTGCCCAGGGTCACACAGCTAGGACGTGTTAAGTGTCTGAGACCAGATTTGAACTCAGGTGTGACTTCAGTGCTGGTGCTCTAGCCACTGCGCCACCTAGCTTCCCCATGCTTATCATTCTTTATGTCTAAATCATGAACCCATTTCGATGTTATCTTGGTATATGGTGTCAATGCCTAGATTCTGCCATACTAATTTCCAATTTTGCCAGCAGTTTTTCTTAATAGTTCTTATCTGAAAAGCTGGGGTCTTTGGGTCTGTCAAGCACTAAATTACTATAGTCATTGACATTTTGTTCTGTAACCCTAATTTATTCCACTGATAAAGTATTCTGTTTCTTAGCCAGTACCAAATGGTTTTGATGATTACTGTTTTATAATATAGTTTTAGGTCTGGTAAAGCTAGGCCACCTTCATTTTTTATTAACAGGGATAATATATTTTAGAAATTATTAAATTAAGAGGTGAAGAGAGAAAGTACTGGGAAAAAAGAAAAGGAAGAAGTGGAATGGTACAAATTATCTGCCATAAGTAACAGGGAAGGAAAAGCTTTCAAGGTGAAGGGTAAACGGGGAAGGAGAGGGTGAATGAACTTTAATCATAATTGGCTCAAAAATGAAATAATATGCATATTCAAAATGGTTTACAAATCTATTTTCCCCTACAGAAAAATAGGAGAATTGGATATAGGAAGGGGGGAAGAGTGATAAAAGAGATGGCATGTTGGGTATGGAGTGGTCAGTACCAAAATACTATTGAGGAGGAACAGGGTAAAAGGAGAAACAGAATAAATGGGGAGAAACACAGTTATCAATAGCAATTGTAGAAATAATTTCAAAGCAAGTTTTTCTGATAAGGCCTCATTTCTCAAACATAGAGGAAACTGAGTCAGTTATTAAAAAAAATGAGAACCATTTTCCAGTTCATAAGTGATCAAAAATATGATGTGCCCAAAAGACTATAAATTCATGCATATCTTTTGACCTAACAACACTTCTATTATGCAAGAATATCAAAAGTGATTCAAATAAAAAAAAGACAAATGACCTATATACAAAAAAATATTCTTAGCAGCTCTCTTCTCAGGACAAAAAAAAAGAAAAATGAAAAAAAAAAGAAATTGAGGGAATGCCCATCAAATGAGGAATGGTTAAATGAATAGTAGTATGTATTTGTGATTGAATATTATTGTTCCATAGGAAATGATGAACAGGATGCTCTCAGATAAAGTCCTCCATGCACTCAAGCAAAATTAAATGTACTGAATACAATGTAATAGCAATGTTCTCAAATGAGTTTGATAATTTCAGTAATATAAACATCTATGTCTACTCTAAAAGACTTATGTTTTATTTATTTTTTTTATTTTTTGCTTTTTGCTGAGGCAGTTGGGGTTAAGTGACTTGCCCAGGGTCACACAGCTAGGAAGTGTCTGAGACCAGATTTGAACTCAGGTTCTCCTGACTTCAGGGCTGGTGCTCTAACCACTGCGCCACCTAGCTGCCCCCTCTAAAAGACTTATGATAAAAAATCCTATCCATACTCAGAGATGAAACTGATTGTGTCTGAGTACAGATTGAAGTATTCTTTTTTTAAACTTAATTTTTCTTGAGGGTTTTTATTTTCATTCATGTGAGAAATCTGTTTTCTTTCAAAACTTGATTTTTATGAAAATGTTATTCATAACTTCATATGTGATTTTTAAAACTATGGGTAGGGATAAGGGAGAGAACCTAGAACTCGAATTAAAAAAAAACAAATATAAAAAACTTATGAATGTTAACTGAGGGAAAATGGTAAATAAAAAAGAATATCTTTGGTCTGTATTAAGCTTTCTATCCATTTTAAATTAACTAATGAAGTGTTCAGATTCAGAAACTTAGATTTAGATCTCAAAGGTAATTTAGAAACCATATTCCAAAATTTTACAGATGAGAAACTGTAACTAAACAGGGAAAAGTGATTTGGGTCATAAATAAAGAAATTATAATTTTGACCCAGATCCTCTGAATATAAATGATAATCCCTTTCACTATCCACATTTTCCTGTCTTTCCAAGAATAAAACCTGTAAGTCATAAAATAAAAATCAGAAGAAAAATGAGGACTGCAAACAATAGAAAGGGATCTTTGAATAGGACACAATAAAAGCTACTACTGAAAATAATAGATTAAAAGGCAAGACAGGAAGCTTTTGGACTGCTTACCTGAGTGAAAAAAGAGAAATAAAAGATGCATAAAATAAATAAATGGGCAAAAGTTAAATAATTAACAAAAGAAAATAATGGCATTTGAAGTAGAGAAAGGGTAGTTTAAAAAGAGTAGAGAAGGAAAAGAGAGTTTCAATAGACTGATATCAAAATTGTACAAGAAAAACCCATCATATATAAAAGTATTAAGGTTTTTTGTTTGCTTGTTTTGTAAACAACTTAAGGAAATAAATGAAGGAAATACAATTATACTACTAATAAATGTAAATATGAATGTATTGTACAATCCAAAAAAATGAAATATAGTGAAGGAATAGGAAAAAGAATAAAAACCAACAGTTTATTACATAGAAAAGACATTTAAAAATGGATAAAGAAAAAGAGAAGCTAATACAAATCAATTAGGCATCAGGTAAATTTAATAAAGCTGAAGTTATATTCAGGTTATCAAGGAAAACAAGTTACAATAAATATTATGCAAAGATAAAAATAAACTATTTTCTATCTATATCCCTTTATTCTTTATTCATTTTAACCTCATTCCTCATATTTGTCATGTTTTCATCTTTTGTACCCTTTTATTCTTTCTCAGTATATCCACCTATTCATAAACTATATTTTCCTCCTTTCTTTTTCTTGGCTATTGATGAATCAGTTCAGTTCTATTCTCTAATCTCAGTTCCCCTTTTTATCTTACCCTAACATTGAACATAATATGTTATAATAACTCTGGAGTTCCCCTCTCAGTGCAACTCTATGTACTTCATTTTGAAAAGAGTTATGTTTCAGCTGAATCCACTACAAATATTTGCTACCTATTCTCAATTGGGCCCTAAGTTCAGGAAGAAAGTCTTTTTCTCCTTAATTAACTTATTATACTTTTTTCCAATACCTTTTTCCATATATACAAGTACACTCAAACTTCTGGCAGTGTCCCTTTGTTCTGTTTACTTATCTGAGCAACTTAACTTCTACTTTTCTCTTCCTCCCAAAACTGAGGTTACTTGCTAAGATTTCCATGTTCCTTACAGAGCTCTGCAAAGACACGTGGGAACTTACATGAACCAAGAAAAATGAATTAAGCTGAATCATAAAAAAGATAATACACAATAACTATATTGTTATAAAGACAAAAACAAGAACAAAAAAATTGAATCTTGGTAATTATTGTAACTAAGCTTTGTCTGGAACAAGTGTGAATTTCACTCCACTTTTTAGAGGTTGAAGACTCTGGATGATGAATACCAAATATCCTATGATATTCAGTTGATATATTCATTTTTGCTTTTCTAAGTATTCTTAGTAATATGATCTGGCTGCCTGGTTTGAGTAAAGGAGGCAATATATTAGAAAATTAAGGTAAAGGATAAAACATCATTTTTTAAATGAAGACTTCATGGAATAAGAGGCATTTTTATTATTATTTTTCTTTTTAAGAATGGAAGAAATAAAAGAGCACAGTCATATGGAATGACTCAAGGAAAGCACTATTTGCATGCTCAGGGGTAAAGATCACTAATGACAACCCGTGAAATTGCAGGATTCCTGAAAGAGGTAGCTTTTAATCTGTATCTTAAGGCCACAAATTTTTGCAGGGTATTTAAGGAAAAGGGGAAGAGAAGAAGGGCATTCCAGTTACCAAGGCATGTGAATAAAGGCACAAAGCCCAGAAAACATGCCTCATTTGTGGTGGCTCATTAGTCAAATACAGATGGGACAGTAAATGAATTGAAATAGAAGAGACTGGAAAGGCAATTACATGAAATTATTTTTAAGGATATAAGAAACCGTTAATGAATTTGGAATGGAAGAATGAAGGGAGAAGTTATGTATAAGATAAATGTATCATTGGTGTTAAAGAGCTAAATAAAGGATACTAGAGGTAAAAATAACAAAAAAAATATTTTCAGGAAGTTATTGTAATAGTTCCGGTTAGGCCTCAACTATCATGTTAAAGTAAGGATAAAGACTGGTTGATATAAGAGGTTTGAAAGAAAGAGTTGACAGAACTTGGCAACTGATTTTAGAGGGCGTCTCAAAAATCTGAGAAAAGCTTTAAGCAATTAAAACTTATAACTACTCTAAGATTCATAAACAATAGGGTCAAATCACACTGATTTGAGCAAAAGTAGCTCCAGTATATTATAAATGCCTATTCCTGAGTAGATTAGATAATGTTTATCAAAAGTTTTGTCAGGATTTTTGAATGTCTTTCAATCATTTGGCCCTTTCTCTCTCTGTCAGAATGTCCCTACCTCCACTCTAAGGGAAATAGGTCTCATTTACAGTGATTAATTAATTTCTATTACTTCTCTAACTTTATCTCAAACAGCCCATTCATTGAGCCATTTTAGTATACTATACTATCTTCTACACAAACTTGACTCAGTCCAATAACATAATGTGTGTTTCTAGAATTTCTGTTGCCTGGAAAACACTTTTTCCTCTTCTCCCAAGCTAAGTTTAGCTATTATGTGAAATCCTTTTTTTATGTCCATAGCACATTACAGTCAGTGCCTTCCCTAAACCACTATTGTATTTGTCAAATGACATCACCCTTAAAACAAAAGTATACTAGTTTATATTGTTTTATTTTATGTGCACATATATAAATATTCCAAATAAATTTTAAAGTGCCTCATCCTTCTCAAATACTTGAAAACATTTTCTTATTCAATACAGTGGTTGCAAACACAAATGGAGACAGATCTCTATGGACCAAATATTGACATCAAAAATTTAATTAATTTATTTATTGTTATTATTATTAATAATCTATGTTGTGTTACATTTTTATTTATTTTGTGAGGCATTTCCCCATTACATTTTAATCTACTTTGTTGTTTTACAAGTAGCATGCTTTGAACATGTCTATCATTATCCATTAATTCCCTTGGCATATAATTATTTTTTAAGCTTTTTTTTTTGTATAACATATGCATGGGTAGTTCCCCAGCATTGATCTTTACAAAGCTTTCCATTACAAAGTTTACCCCCAGTCCCCTCCCCTCCCCTAGATGGCAGGAAGTCCACTACATGTTAATAATGTTGAAATGCTTGAGAAGTTAGGCAAGAAAAATCCTATCTACAAGAAAAAAAAAAAAAGAATCAGAGAAAGGCAACACAATGCAAGCAAATGCCAATAGAGATCATGAAAATGTTACGTTGTGGTCCATATTTCATGTCCCTCTTTCTGGGTGTATATGGTTTTCTTCAGTGAACAACTGGAACTGGTTTGAGACAATTCTTTATTGCAGAGAGCCATGTCCATCAGAATTGATCATCATGTAATACTGTTGTTGCTGTGTATGATGATCTCCTGGTTCTGCTCTTTTCACTCAGCATCAGTTCATGCAAGTCCCTCCAGGCCTCTCTGAAATCGTCCTGCTGGTCGTTTCTTACAGAGCAATAATATTCCATAACATTCATATACCATAATTTATTCAGCCACTCTCCAATTGATGGGCATCCCTTCAGTTTCCAGTTTCTAGCCACTACAAAAAGGGCTGCCACAAACATTCTTGCACATGTGGGTCCCTTTCCCTCCTCTAAGATCTCTTTGGGATATAGGCCCAGTAGAAACACTGCTGGGTCAAAGGGTATGCACAGTTTGACAACTTTTTGAGCATAGCTCCAAATTGCTCTCCAGAATGGTTGGATCCGTTCACAGTCCGACCAACAATGCATTACTGTCCCAGTTTTCCCACATCCCCTCCAACATTCATTGTTATCTTTTCCTGTCATTTTAGCCAATCTGACAGGTGTGTAGTGGTACCTCAGAGTTGTCTTAATTTGCATTTCTCTGATCAATAGTGATTTGGAGCAACTTTTCATATGACTAGAGATGGTTTTAATTTCATCATCTGAAAATTGTCTGTTCCCCTTTACTACTTATCTATTGATGAGTGGCTTGAATTCTTATACATATGAGACAATTCTCTATATATTTTAGAAATGAGGCCTTTATCAGAACCATTAAATGTAAAGATGATTTCCCAATTAGATGCTTCCCTTCTAATCTTGTCTGCATTTGTTTTGTTTGTACAGAAACTTTTTAACTTAATATAGTCAAAAGTATCCATCTGGTGTTCAATTAGGAATTCCAAGTCTTCTTTGGACATAAATTTGTTCCCTCTCCACAGGTCTGAGAGATAAACTATATTACGTTCCTCTAACTTGCTTACAAAGTCCCTCTCTATATCTAGATCATGCACCCATTTAGATCTTATCTTGGTATGTGGTGTTGGGTATGGATCAAGCCCTAATTTCTTCCACACTAGTTTCCAATTTTCCCAGCACTTTTTGCCAAATAGAGAGTATTTATCCCAAAAGCTTTGGTCTTTGGGTTTATCGAACACTAGATTGTTAAGGTTAATGCCTAGGTTGTCCTGATAACCTATCCTGTGCCACTGATCAACTGCTTTATTTCTTGTCCAGTACCAAATGGTTTTGATGACCGCTGCTTTATAATATAGTTTTAGATCTGGTACAGCAAGGCTACCTTCATCTGCTTTTTTTTCATTAATCCCCTTGAAATCCTTGGCCTTTTGTTCTTCCAAATGAACTTTGCTACTATTTTTTCTAGATCTGTAAAATAATTTCTTGGGAGTTTGATTGGTATGGCACTAAAGTAGATTAGTTTGGGTAGTATTGTCATTTTTATTATGTTCGCTCTGC
>JAJPUD010014667.1:0-40128 GCA_023553655.1 Myrmecobius fasciatus
CTTCTTTCTTATTTATTTTGTGGTTTGATTTATCAAGTTCTGAGAGAGGGAGGTTGAGATCCCCCACTATTATAGTTTTGCTGTCTATTTCTTCTTGCATCTCTCTGAACTTTTCCTCTAGGAATTTCCATGCTATACCACTTGGTGCATATATGTTTAGTATTGATATTGCTTCATTATCTATGGTACCCTTTAGGAAGATATAATTTCCTTCTTTGTCTCTTTTAATTAAGTCTATTTTTGCTTTTACTTGGTCTGAGATCAGGATTGCTACCCCTGCTTTTTTTTGTTCACCTGAAGCATAATAGATTTTGCTCCAGCCTTTTACCTTCACCCTGTATGTATCTCTATGTTTTAGATGTGTTTCTTGTAAACAACATATTGTTGGATTCTGGTTTTTAATCCAGTCTGCTATCTGCTTCCGCTTTAAGGGAGAGTTCATTCCATTCACATTCACAGTTAAAATAACTAATTCTGTATTTCCTGCCATCTTATTTACCCTAACTTATGCTTTTCTCTTTCTTATCCCCTTTCCCTCCTTCCTACTATTTTGCTTTTGATAACCACTTCCCTCAAACAATCCTTCCCCTTTAGAGCCCCACCCACCCCCTTTCCCCCCCTTTCCCTCCTGTTTCCTTATAAGTACGTCTATTATTCCCTCAGAGCCAAATCTGATGAGATAGAGATTAACCAAATTCTCATTCCCCTCCCGTTTTTCCCCTCAATCATTATAGGTTTTCTTTGCCTCTACATGTGATGTAATTTCCCTTATTTTACCTCCTTTTCCTCTTCTTCCAGTGTTATCCCTTTTCAACCTCTAATTTCTTTTTCAGTTTATCATACCATAATAATCATAAAATCACAGTAATCATATCATAATCATAATGTAATAATAGATTCATAAAATCAACCCTCATTCTATAAGTATCTATAACATAAATATAGTTCTCGAGTTTTTTGTTTTTTTTTTTCTTGTTACCTTTTTATGTTTCTCTTGTGTTCTGTGTTTGTAGATCAAATTTTTTGTTCAGTTCTGGTCTTTTCAGTAGAAATAGGTGAAATTCTCCTATATCATTGAATGACCGTCTTCTACCCTGGAAGATAATGCTCATTCTAGCTGGGCCAAAGAGATCATAAAAAAAGCGAAAAGGACCTATGTGTGCAAGAATGTTTATAACAGCCCTTTTTGTAGTGGCAAGAAACTGGAAACTGAGTAAATGCCCATTAGCTAGAGAATGGCTGAACAAATTATGAATGTCATGGAATATTATTGTTCTGTAAGAAACAACCAGCAGAACGATTTCAGAGAGGCCTGGAGAGACTTACACGAACTGAGGCTGAGTGAAACAAGCAGAACCACGAGATCATTATACACAGCAACAACAAACTTATGCAATGATCAATTCTGATAGACATGGCTCTTTTCAATAATGAGGTGATACAGGTCAATTTCAAAAGACTTGTGATGGAGAGAGCCATCTGCAACCAGAAAGAGGATTGTGGAGACTGAATGTGGATTACAACATAATATTTTCACCTTTTGCTGTTATTTGTTTATTTTTTGTTTATCATTTTTTCCTTTTTGATCTGATTTTTCTTGTGCAGCATGATATATGTGGAAATATGTACAGAAGAATTGTATTTGTTTAATATATATTGGATTACTTGCTGTTTAGGGAAGGGGTGGAAGGGAGGAAATTTGAAACAGAAGATTTTGCAAGGATGAATGTTGAAAACTATTTTTGCATATATTTTGAAAATAAATGATCATTTTTTAAAAAAGGAATTGAGAATATCACAAAAGTTAAAATGAATAATTTGATATAAAATGTTTGTTTCTGTACAAATAAAATCAATTCAATTAGTATAAAAACTAAGTTGTTAATAAGAAAACTTGCACCAAACAACTCTGACAAAAGGCATTTACATGTAATATATAGAATTGACACAAATATATAAAAATATTCTCCCCACTAGTCATGAAAGGATATGAATAAAATTTTCACAAGAAATATGACTAACAACCACATTACTAATGCAAATTACTAATAAAAAATTGATATTTAGGTTTCACTTTAGACCCATCCAATTATCAAAAATGATAAAAGATATAAAGTCAGCATTGCAAGTGCTACCAAATATTAAGCACACTAATATACTGTTATAAATGTATATCACATACTGTTATGTAACCATTCTGGGAAGCAATCTGGAATTATACTTAAAAAGGGGAGGGGGGAGTCAAAATACCTATACCCTTTCACTCAGTGACTGCATGACTACCCATAGAATAAATCCAAGGAGATCAAAGGCTCAAAAGTCCACATATACCAATGCATTCATTATAACACTTTCTTATAGGAGCAAAGAGTTGGAAACAAAGTAAACAAGCATGAATTAATTGGGGAGTAACTATAACAATGTAAAATTATTAAATGCTATGACCAATCATTGTTCTACAAGTTAGATGGTGAAACCGAAATGGAGGATCATGGGTGAAAAACTGTTCCACTTACTATCAGACAAGATCCTCTATCAGTTGATTCTGCTAAATTGATTTTTGTTATTCCAAGGAAAGCTTTTGTAGGCTAGTTGAGAGAAGGCATATTGGTAAATGATGGTGATGTTTACAAAAAAAAAAAAAAAAAAAAAAAAAAGGCTGGCCTTAAAGCATCAATGTGAACCTGCCACAGGATGATGGCAGCATAAATGGAACTTATGGCAGTTATGGCAATGGCAATAGAATGGTCGATTTGACAGAATACATGTGAAGGGTAAAAGAAAAGGAGCAATAAGTCTTTCTGTGACCAACTTAGGATCAAAAGAAGTATATGTGCAATTCCACCTTAAAATCTTTGGATTTTTCATTATTCTTTAATGATACAATGTCATTGACTTATAAAGTCCCAGGGATTGGAGACAGCAAACTACACACCTGGGGGCTAGCTAGCTTCAGTTTCATAGCTAGAATCTATAGTGGGAAGTTAGAAGTGCTACATTGCAGGGGCTCCTCCTGGTGGCCAGTTAGTGCTTCCAGTCAATGTTTTTAGGAAACAATGAAGGGGACTAATCCTGTCTCAATCGCCTTAACAGTTTGCTTTCTAGGGATAATGGCTAAGGAAAACAATACAATATATCCACAAACTTCCCCTCAAAATAATCTCAGACACTTACTGTATGTATAACTGGGCATCATTTAAACCTGTTTGCCTCAGTTCCTCGTGTAAAATGAATTGGAGAAAGAAATGGAAACCATTGCAAAGTTTTTACCAAGAAAACCACAAATGGAATCATGAAGTCAAACTACTGAACAAGTTAAATTTCCAACCCTTGGTTTCCCCATTTGTAAAAGTGGAGTTTGAACAAGATGTTCTGCAAGGCTCCTCTTTAAGTCACTGGATTTTATGGCACTTTCATAGCCACAGTGATATGTGCTAGACAACAGGTGGTTTAATTTCTATAATCTGTAGCTTGTTTTCCATTTAACACCGAGCAAATGAGTTGCTTGATCCTTACTAATGATAACTCAAGCCATTCCATTTTTTGCAATACTATTGTTGGTTTGCTAATAACAAATGTAACAACATTCTGCTTTTTAGCGTATTCAGGGTTCACATGAAACACACCACATAGTTATCAAGGAATATTACTTTTACTCTGATACATGCAGACTTGCCTGGAAAGACTTACATGAATTAATGTAAAATTAAGTGAGCAGAACCAGATCATTGTAACCAATAACAGCAATATTGTACAATAATCATCTCTGAACAAATTAGTTATTCTCTGCAGTACAATGAGCCAAGACAGTATAAAAGGACTCCTGGTGAAAATGCTAAGCACCTCCAGATAAAGAACCCAGTCTAAATGCAGGTCAAATCAGACTTATTTTTCAATTTTTTCATAGATTGGTGGGGTTTTTTGTCTTCTTTCACATGACTAATATGGAAATATGTTTCATATGATTATACATGTATAACCTTTATCAAAATGCTTACTATGTCCATGAGGGGAGAGAAGAGGGAAATTGGAACTCAACATTTTTTTAAAATGAATATTAAATTGTTCTCACATGTAATTGGTGGGAAAAAAAAAAAACATTCTCTAAAAAGTAGTCTTGCCATTGCATCAGGAAAATCTAAGACAAGAGAGAAGTATTTCTTCAAGGTCTTTCTTTAGGGCTATCCAAGACATCACATTTTCAACTTTTGAAAAGAGATGGAAAGACCAGGGAATATTTCACCTGCTGATTGATTGTGATTATATCAAGGATGATGTGTGCAACACAGAAGTAGAATGGAAAAGCATCTTGAATTTGGAATCAGTAAATTCTGGGTTCAAATCTTGCCTCTGTCTCTGTAACGTTGTCCAAATCATTCAAATTCTTAAAACAAAGGGATTAGACTAGATTAGACTACCTTCCATTAAACTATTTTTTCTTAACATGGTTTATGAAATTTGGGAAATGTTTTGTCTCCTTCAATTTTTTAACCTTAGGATGCAATTCAGTGAATTTATGATGAGTGGGTTATCACCAAAAGCTTGACAAATTCCAAACGTAAATTACCCCACAGAGCTCTTTACATTTAAACTGGAGGCCTTTCATAGCACATGAGGTGTTTATGGGTACAAAAAGCCCATGTCCATGTTTTTTTATCATCTGTCATGGGATATAAAAAGAAAGCTCAGGCAAATCTTAGGGCTGGCTTTTTGGGAGATGGGGGGAGGGGGTCTAACTCTTGTTCCAAGGAACAGAGCAGCTCTGTCTCATTATAGCTGCTAAAAAGCAACTGTGCAGTGTTTACTTTAGATTCTTTTTCTTTGAGGAAATGAGAGAAGAGGTCAAAACCTAGGTTATTTTGATTAATACGGAAACTAATCAGCAACTGTAACTCCCAGAGATGTTTAGAGTCCTTCAAGATTGTCAGTCACACTGATACATTGCTGGTGGAACTGTGAACGGATCCAACCATTCTGGAGAGCAATTTGGAACTATGCTCAAAAAGTTATTAAGCTGTACATACCCTTTGACCCAGCAGTGTTTCTGCTGGGCCTATATCCCAAAGAGATTTTAAAGGAAGGAAAGGGACCCACATGTGCAAGAATGTTTGTGGCAGCCCTTTTTGTAGTGGCTAGAAACTGGAAATTGAATAGATGCCCTTCAATTGAAGAATGGCTGAATAAATTATGGTATATGAATATTATGGAATATTATTGCTCTGTAAGAAACAACCAGCAGGATGATTTCAGAAAGGCCTGGAGAGACTTGCATGAACTGATGCTGAGTGAAATCAGCAGAACCAGAACATTATACACAACAACAAGACTATACGATGACCAATTTTGATGGACATGGTTCTCTTCAACAATGATGTGATTCAAACCAGTTCCTATTGTTCAGCGATGAAAATAGTCATATACATCCAGAGAGAGGCCTGTGGGAACTGAGTGTGGACCACAACACAGCATTTTAACGCTTTCTGTGAATATTTCCATGCATTTTGTTTTCCTTCTTAGGTTGTTTTTTCTTCTCTTTCTAGATCTGATGTTTCTTGTGCAGCAAGATAACTGTATAGATATGTATACATGTATTGTATTTGTCATATAATTTATCCTATTTAGCATGTATTAGATTACCTGTCATCTAGGGGTGGGGGGTGGGGGGAAGGAGGGGAAAAGCTTGGGGAAAAAAAGTTTTTGCAAAAGTCAATGTAGAAAAATCACTCATATGTTTTGTAAATAAAAAGCTTTATAAAAAAAAAGATTGTCAGTCACTTAATCATAATCATGTAGAACCAGTATGAGTTAGAATCAGCACTTGAACCCCAGTAATCCCCAATTCCAATGCCAGTCCACCATGCTCAATCTTTTCATAGGACATCCATCCTAGGACTCTGAATATTATGGACATACCTGGATTTCAATGAGGCATTAAAGTCTCTCATCATATCTTTGCACTAAAACATGAGAAACAGAGAAGACTGAATATGATTGACAGAATTTACTGGTAGCAGCCCAGAGGGTGGCAGACCATAATGCTAGAGCTTAGTGATGCTGTTCCTGAAGACATACATAACAAGGAAATCTATCAAATTAACCAATGATAAGAAACTGACACTAAGGGCAGAATCAGGATACAAAGCAATCTTAGAATTGGCCAAACCTAAAAAACATAAAACTAAATAGGGATAAATGCAAAACTGGGCACAGCATCTTCAAGCTACATCTTCTTGCATGATCCAGGTCAAGCAGCCATGGCTCCTCTTCATGGTGTACCCTGCCTGCGTTTCCAGTAATAATACCCAGAATGCCGCCCATCTACCCAAGCACATCCTTCCCAAAGGGCAGGCTCAGTGCACAACACAGACACAGATCAAACTCGGGCTTGGTAGGACTCCACAGCCAATGTCAGTGGGTAAGGGGATTTGGGACGACAGCCTAATTTTACTGGTTTACCAAGAGATTGGTAAGGAGAATGTGTGATCAGTGTGGGGGTTGTTAGCCTGGGAAGAAATGGAGGGCATCAAGGGATTAAGTGTGGACAAGAGCAATAAGAGCAGTTAGGTTTATAATACTGTGTTTTTATTCCTACCCCCTCATCCCAAAGTTAGTTTTGCATTGGTAGATGAAATTCAAAGCTTGCCCTCTCCACTGAAATTAAGGGAAGAGTCAGACTGGGTCATCATCATGAAGCAAGGACAGAAGCTGCCACCATCACCAACATGGATTCTGTCTGGGTGATTATTAGTAATTAGTAAATGTGGTTTTTCAAAATTCTTTGTTGCCCAAAGCAGTTTTCTATCTCTCCCTGCTACAATTTAATATATAATAATGTGATTAGCTATTTCTTACATTTCCTTTTTGGAGTAGAAGCTGCCTGTTTTGCTGATATTCATTCATTCTACTATCTTACAGGATGAAAGTACTTCAAATTCTATCTTCCTCCAAGTTATCTCAAACTTTTAACTTTAAAATGCTACCACCCTTTAATATGTTTGGTCCACCCTGTATCCAAAAGTTTAGGATTTTTACAAAGCTTATTTTAACTATGCCCCCAGGGTATAAAGCCAAGAACAGGGATGATCAGAGGCTATAGTTCACATATGAACACTTGAAGGAAAAACAAAAAAATAGAACTTGGCCCAGATCAGTAGTAAAGGATATTGGTATTAAGATAAGATATAAGTTCATTCTAATCAGTCTGAGTGCCAACAGCTGTGGGAAATCCTTATAACTGCTATATATAATCATGAATTCAGGTTTTTACTTAAGTCATTAAATACAAAGTAGCCACTGGTTCTATAAACCTATAACATCTACAAATGAATTATCAAAGAGATATCAAGATCTTATTAAATACATACACAGGAAGGACACAAGGAATTATACATTAACTAAATTCTGATACCCACTACAAGTAAAATTTCAAAGCCTTAGGTCTGTGGCTCCTGTGTAGATTAGAAGTGGTACATATATACTTTCATATGTTGGAAACTGGTTCTCCTAACTAGTAACTGGCATACGGCAATATTTACTGAGGCAGAACAAAAAGTCCTGACTGGAAGCAAAGACTGAAAGCACCCATGGATGTGTTTTCATGAACGGATGAATCTAAGAAATACAACTATCTTTTGAATACATAATTTTTGAAATTTTCAGAAGCATTCACATAAATTACCTATTTAATATACTTCTGTTGCCTTATCTCTACAAATTTTAGCTAGGAAGGGAACAAGAGAAGAGGGAAAGACAAAGAAAGGTTATCCCAATACTTCTGGCTTCAAGAAATTTTAGATTTGAGAACCGAGTTGTCTCATCTTGCAGAAGAAACAGACCCAAGAAATTTGTGATCTGCTCAAGATTACCAGGGTACTTCCTACTTGAAAATTACTTCACAAAATGCCTTAGATTTCCCCCAAATCTTGAAGTCCAGTAAAGCTTTTCATTCCCCTTCAACTCCATCTCAAAATCCTGAATTAGATTTGCACCAGAGAAACCAGCTTACAAGAATCTTCCTACTGGATTGATGAATCTTGGATAGTCTGACATTCCCTGACAACCAGTTACTCATCTCACCTTACCAATTTGGTTAGAATTGATCAATTAAGATTCACAACACGATCAAAGTCAAAGGATCCCAAGTTGGTTAAATGAAGATTGAATGACACTGCTCCGTCAGTCTTTTCCTAAGGCATCACACTAGTTTCTCTTTATTTTACAACCCAGTATGAGTAACACATGTATGACGTTGCACCTCAAAAGTGCACAAATTTCAAGATAAGAGAGATCCAACACAAAATAACTTTACTGAAGCTAGATTGCTTTTTCCCCTCAGAGGGTGAAATCATTTTATTTCTGAGGAAGGTCACTCATGCTGCACATTTTCCAATAGTTGTCATATAGTATAAAGCAGGAAATTTCTCCTCCCCACATCCTGAGAATACAGGATTGGCAAAAGAAAAAAATTAAACCACACCTGTAAAGGTTTAGCACCAGCATAAAAATAAAAATAAAAAACAAAGCATTTACTATCATTTCTTTGGTTGGGGTCTTTCCCTTTAGAGTTGGTGCCAAAATTTTCTCTTTCAATTCATAATAGCAAAATGGTAAAGCCAGAAAAAACCAGTTGCTGCTGAAATTGAGGAGACTGTTCCTTTTCTATTATCTTTGGTGCAGACATTCCTGGGATCTCAGCTTGCTGGCAAAGGTGTTTTGTTTTTTTCCTTTCATGTTTTTAATTTAAGAATAAAAAAGTCCTGATCTCAAAAATCTTGGTTAGTTTATTCTTCCATTTTATTGCTTGAATGTTTCTTTGGTGTTGGTAGAGTGTTTCAGGTTTCATCTTTTTGTTTGTTTTAGTACACCTGTAAAGTAAATAGAATCAATTTTCAAATAGCTGAACTCAAAAGCACAAGTCAAGCACTATGAAAATATAAAATGCACACATCATTTGAAGCATAAAAAGCTTTCAACTTTAAAAACTATTCCTACCTTCTAAAAAAAAGTTGCTGTTCAAAACACATTTACAAAAATCAGTAGCTGCTTCCCCTTATCCCAAGAATTAATGAAGATTATTCTCCAGAATTGGAAAAGTTTCTCTGACAAATGTTCAGCTAATAAGAAAGTCAATTTATAATGTAACTTTGAAAACATAGGGAGAGGGGCAGCTAGGTAGAGCAATGGATAGAGCACCAGTTCTGAAGTCAGGAGGACCTGAGTTCAAATCCAGCTTCAGACACAACACTTCCTAGCTGTGTGACCCTGGGCAAGTCACTTAACCCCAATTGCCTCAGAAAAAAAAAAGGGGGGGGGGGAAATCTAAGATATAATCCAAAGTATAAGGCATCATATTCAAAACAATTTTGTATGGATTAAAAAGGTAAAAATTCAAGCAATCCGAGTTTCACTATAGCTCCCCAATTTCTGGTGAAAATTACAGTAGAGCCAGAAACACAATAAACAAATGTCTAAGATTGTTATTCTGCTTCCTTTGCCCTAAAGTACAACTTTAACACCTACAAAAGGGGGCCTTCTGCACAGCTTAAGGCAAACAGGAGGCTGCATAGAAATTGGGCTGGATTATGCCATTGTTCTGTAGAGCAGGTACAGAGAAGGCATTTGTTAGATGCGCTAACTAGACAAACTAGGGAGTACTTTAAAAACAAAACAAAGCAAAACAAACAAACAAACAAAAAAAAAAAACAGGATTTTTTTCTTTTCCTTATAATTGAGGATTGGATTCACTAAGTCATAATTGGCCACTAGGGGTCAGAAGAGTAAAGAAAAACAGAAGTAATAAATGATACTACTCAGAATAGGCAAATTCAGCTTAGAGCAACAGTTATAAATTTCTGTAATTCCCCCAAAACACTAAGAAATTCAAGCAGCTAAATATTCTTCCCTTGTTATATGTGCACTATTCCAAAATCAAGAGTTCAGGCTATGAACTCCAACTACATTCAATTTGTGAGAGAAGGATTGCAAACTTAAGAATAGTCAGATGAAACCATGCCATTTCCTGGTTTTATTTTTTACCTGTAGTAATAAAGGTGCCTAATGGGAGCCAGACCTCACTCAGCACTACTTGGCTGAGTGGTTGGAGCAGGATTTTCAGTTGGTGCTTCAGCCACCTTGGAAGAAAAGATGGGGGAAATCAGGTCAGATTGTGGCCTTAATAAAGGAATCTTTTTTTAAAGTGAGATATCTGAAAAGCAAATGTACTTTAAAAACAATGTCAACTATGAAGTGCAATATTGGTCTTCAGCAATTACCCATGAGCCAAGAAATTTGGTTCACAATAGAAAATGTGTTTCTCCAAAGAAAAAGGGGGGTGAGGGAAAGGCAATCCTCAGTAAGGCCATTGGTAGGTCTGTGGTCACTAGGGCGAATAAAAGACAAAATTAAAACCCAGGGCCTCTTACTCCAATTCCAGCACCCTTTTTTGGACTAGATGATCCCTAACATGATTGTTTTTTGAGAAGTTTGTTTCAAAACTTCTTTCAGCTATCTGCATTTTGCCCCTCATGCCCACCCCCCAAAAATCTTTTTGGTATAAGAGTTAATATATATATCACAAAGGGCCACGCCAACCTCCCAAATACTAAGGCTTCTTGGATGCCAAGCATGAAATGACCTTAACACCTAGTTAGTAGGAATCTATTTAAACTGGAAGCTACAAAGAAGTCTGGTTTGTTTGGGATTGATGTTAGGATTACATCCCAATCATCAGTATCTGGGTTTGTCTTCACAGCCTTTCTTGAGGACGATTCCCTCCTCCTACCCCAAAAGTGAGTGTTATTCTTATGCTGGAGCCCAGTATAGTTCAGGGTGCAAAAATTACTAGTTACAACCCTAGTTTGATATATTTTATGGTTTTGGGCAATGACAAACTGGTTTTTGTTGGTATGCAAAAATGAGATCTTTCTTGAATGATCAATAGGGAAAATCCTGCAGAAACAAATAATATATCAATATAGTTATCTCTTATAAAAATGAAAAATAAAGAGGAAAAAAAAGGCAAAATTAGGCTGACTCTTAAAATCAAAAAACCCAAGTTCAAATCCTGCTTCAGACACTTTAGCTATGTGATACTGGAGGACAAGGTCTTAAGCCCTTTCAACTCAGGACCCTGCCATCTGTAAAATGGGGACAAGCAGACTCATCTCATTTACAGCGTTTTTCAGCCTTCAAAATGTCAGCTATTATTTTCTGCTAGACTTTGTTTTATATAAGTAACCAATTCCTGAGAGGCCCAGCTCAAATACTAAACTCAATCTGGGATCTCAATCACCACCTATCTGCCACTTACCTGGGCCCACCTTTCCTGAGCAATTTTCATCTATGTTTTCCTGTAAGTTTGCCATAACTCCACCCAGTGTGCCAGAGATTTTCTTCCCTCTCTTCTGAGATATGCCCACCAGTAGAGAACCCAACATATCTGCCTCTTTCCTTTCTCACTACATCCTTTATTGTTTTTCCTACGAGGTCTACATGCAGGAGGCTGCTCACACCCCACCCTACCCATCCAACTTTCCACTCACTACCTTTGTGTGTTGCTTATTTTTAGCTCTTCAGAAACATGGTGATAAAAAAAAAAAAAGCAAGCTGTTCATTTTTTAAAGGGAAGGTTGATGAATGCCATAACTTTTAAATTTCCTTTCCATCTTTTGATCTTATTTAATTTATTAATTTCTATATGCAAGATACTGAAAATCATGAATTTCAAAGGAACTTTGTAAGGTTCAAATGAAAATGGAAAATATAATACCCCCTTTGCAATCTTCATTACAATGGAAATATGTTTCAGTTGAATTTAAAATCACAATCTTTCTGCTCGTGACACAAATAATGCTTCTGCCCTTCAAGAATTATCTGATATTGGTGTTTAGATACACTTGACCTTTTCAACACATTGCTAAAATACTCTTTTTTACTAAATTCTCTTGTTTCCTATTTAATGTGGTAACATCTTTGAAGATCACTATTCCAATTTATTATCTGAATAGGATAGTTATTTGAAAACTGTAGGAGAAGAAGAAAGGAGAAAGACATCTGGTCCCTCCCTCCCAGAAGCCCCAGTGTACAAAGACACAGAGGCCCAGAAGCCACAATGACCTGCCCATGGTCCCTAACCACCCTTCCTCGGTGGGCAGCAAGCAGAGGCAGGAGTCTAAGGGATCCCAGACGTCGAATCAGACCTCTGGATCTTCAGTGTCCAGGCCCAGCTGAACCCAAACCGCCTTTCTTACTTCCCAAAGTCTGCATTACCTCTTTGCTGTCTTGTGAAGAAGCATTTGGAGGACGAGGGCGGCGGCGATAGTTGTATGGGCGCCGGTAACCCCGACGCACTGAGGGCTGCTGTGGACCATTGGCTCCGTGCTGGTTCTCCTTGTCTTCTGCCTCTCCAATAGCTGGGACGGGGCGCGGTCGGGAAGGGCCCCTTGTGGAGGATGCAGAAGAACATAAAGGGAAAAAGGGCAAGTGAGTGAAGGGGGAACAGAAAGGAGTGGGGAGGGGAGCTCCTTAAAAATCTGAACATTAAAAAAGGTGACAAAAATTCTAAGAGAAGTTTAAAATATGTTTTGGTTTTTTTTTTTTTAAGTTCAGGGTTTTTTTTCTTTTATTTGCTAGCACAGTTATAAATTGACTGCATCAAGTGACCAGCATTAGCCACTCACAGCTCTACCTTGCATAGAATAAATTCAATAGATGAATAGATATAATTAGGCCACAGAAGTCCGGAGGAACTTGCCCCTCCACCCCCACCCCCACTCCTTTTACAAAACTTATCTGTTTACTCCATGTCTGAGGAAGCATGCACAAAATCTGAAACTCCCAAATAAAAGTTATACTAACTCAAAAAACTTCACATCCAATTTCAAGGCATTGTCTAGACAATAAGGCTCATCTTTCCTATATCAATATTCTCTCCATGAGGCTAATCATGAAATCCCATAATCTCAGAGGAACCAAAATTACAGGCCACCAAAAATATAATGAAAAAATTTCTCTTCTTCCTCTTTTTTTCTTAAGTTATTTGTTATAAGAGATGGCTTTTTGGGAGAGGGAAAAGAGGATACAAGGGGGAAACTAATGACAATAAAACCAAAAGATATCAACAAAAAGTGAATCTAATAAAAATACATGGTTGCAGACTATGTTAGGACAAATACTTGACAGTCTGGGCATAATTGTCAAGTGCTAAACTTGTAATCAGAGACACTGGGGTTTTACTTCTCTAAGACCAATTTTTCTTGTTTATAAAATGGAGATAATAAGAAGACCTAGCAGTGCCTCACTTCAACCTGATTATTGTGAAGCACAAATGAAATTATGTGCACAAACCACTTTGCAAACATAAAATTGATGTGGAAATAGCAAGCGTCACAATTACCAAACATTATCTAGGATGTGAGAGTCCAGAAAAGGGGGTGGGCTGCCCAGACAGGGTCCCCCTCATTCACTGACATCCACAAAACAAACATCCTAGGGAAGGCTTTCAGCACTTAAAAGAGAAGATCTTCTCTAAAGTACTACAGATGACAGGAACAAAAGGCATACAGGAATACGTGGGAAATGTTGATAAAACCTCAAATGTGGCTAATCAAGTTCACATATTTTTTCCCCCATTATTTTAGAAATGGTAGAGCCATACATATACTACTTTTCTTCCACTTCACCCAAGGACAAGTCACTAGAAAACTCAGCCAATCTGGCACCATCTGCATCCCCACAGCGCACAACTGTAAATCACAGGGAAAGGTAAAGTAAGTTATTGGAACCCCAGGTACTAATACATGCCCTTACTTTCCTTTCAAAAAGATGGAGCTATTTTTGCCCTCTAATCATCTATTTAAGTCACATAAATAATCCTACCCTACCATTTTTTAAGGCCAGATGGATGATAACTGTTACCTTCGAAAACGTGGACGGTAGTTGGGATTCCGGTGTGCTGATGAAGATTGAAGTTGTGTTCCTTCTGAGATTCCATCCTTCATCTCCCCCATCTCACCACCCTAAAGAGATACAAGTAGGAGAATCAAGACAAATGACAAAAGACTAAGCACTGCCTTCCCTAGACTGCAGGTTTCTAGGGTATGGTTACAATATAAAAGAACACACACTATATCTGAAGATCCATGACCATTTTGTAAAGCTTTTAGTGTGAATAATAAAATAGTAAAACTACTGGGCAGGCTGAGGAAAAAAGAATATTTCTATAGTTAGATGGCAAGAAAAAAAGATAACCCAACTACCCATTTATACCACAAATATCTATTGCTTTATCCCAAAATGTCGAGTAAGAATTGTATAGTACTGTAATTATAAAATGATTCCTATTTCAAGTCTATTATGGACAGCATCTTCTAGCTTATAAAATAAGGCCTCATATTCAAGAGAAAGGGATGGCAGTATAGAAGTTGGGACTTCTGTACAGAATGAAGATGGCACCACTGGGCAAATTTCAAATATAAGTTTCATTTTATTTTTCCCAACTCTTATTAATATGTTCCTACAATCTAGGTCATATAGAGGTCAACAAGTTCAGAGTGCTAGAGGAGAAAGGAACCTCAAAGACCACCTAGCCCATCCTTACAGATGAATAAGTAAAGAGATAAGAAGATAAAATGGCTTCCCCAAAATCAAACATTAGATGCAGAATTTGTTACAGGATCTCCAACCTCTGAGCCAATGCTTTTCCTCATGCTTAGAATGCATTCACTCATGACCTCATTAGCATCCTGTAAGTCAGTTTCAACTATTACTTTCTACAGAAAGATTTAGTGATCTTTCCAAATGATAGTGTTCTTCAACCCTAAAAACATTTGGTATTCATACTTTAGTTTTGCATTTTAAAAATGAGTGAAGTGAGCAAAACTAGGAGAACACTATTCACAGTAACAGTAATATTTTAATGCAACAATCCATGATAATTCCAAAGGATTCATGAAATATGATGCTGTTTCTCAAAGAGAGAACTGAATGAACTTGGGCATAGATTGAAGCTTATTTCTTTCACTTTCTTGGGTTTGTTTTTTTGTTTTGTTTTGGCAACACACATGTTTTGTTACTTCAAATGTCAATGGGTATCATGTTTCTGCCTTCTTAGACTGGGGGAAGGAATAAAGAGATAAAAAAAAAATCTTTACATTAATAGTAAAAATATGTGCATATTGCTTTTCCTTGATAGAAGAAAGTAAGCCCCTTGAATGCTTTGTGTCCCACATTTAGCAGTCTAGAACATAATAGGTGCTTTACACTTAAAATGATTCAGGAATATGAAAAAGTATACCTTCCTCTGATAGCTGACATTTATTTAGCACCTTCAGATTTAAGAAACACTCACTAGATTCTCGTAATTATCCTGAATTGTTTTGAGTGGGAAAAGGTGGAGGAAAAAAAATTTGTTCTACTACTCTGGATTGTAGGTGCTAAAAGATTCCTAACTTAGAAGACTGTTATTTATCATGATAAATCACACTATAATGTGAATTTCTCCAGGACTTTTCCCAATACAGGATGTCCCACTAGCACCACAAACTCAAAATGTCCAAAAAATGAAATTTTTTTCCCCTCTCCCCTTGTCCAATTCTTCTTTCTTTCTCATGTAATAATATAATATGTCCCACAAATTGAGATTAAAACATTGAGCTTTTGGGATACAATTCAATTTTGGGGATACATTCAATTAATCTCCGCTTTCTCCAACTGTCTTATCTCTACTAATGGACTGTTTTTTCTTCAATCTACCCATCTTTTTTTATCCATTCTTTACTTCCTTAAAGGTCTGACTCGAATTATACCTTTCATGAACCATTTCTGAAACTCCAAAGGAAAGAAGACTTCTTTTCCCTTCTCAATATTTCACAGTACACAAACTTCTTTTAAATACTAAAAAAATAAAGATTTCTAAGCCACATTTTCCCATCCACGAGATGACATAGCCAACATTATAACATCAACACCTAACTGTACCTTGATCTACAGCATGCTTATATCTGAGGTACTAAGTGGCATACCATGCATAACACTTAAAAGATTATAAAGTGTTTGCCTCACAATAGCTGATAGGTGATTTAGTCTTATCCCCATCTTATGGAAGGGGAAAATTAAGGCACTAATTGTGAAATACTAAGCAAGTCATTCAAGTGTCAAAGTGAGGATTCAAACTCAGATTCCTGGATTTCAAGTCTAGCAACTCTTTCCCACTAAGCTTTGCTGACACTTTGAATAGGTAGCTCTATAATATCTCATGCTAGAGAATTTGAAGAAAATATATCCAGGATGAAGAAAACAATTTTCCATCACAGATGATTATTTGTAGAAACTACTATAAAGAGAATTCTGTATTCAGGTATAAACTGAACGAAGTTACTGCAAACATCCCCTTCGATTTGAGACAAAGAACAACTCCTGGCTGCCCCCTCCCTCTAGTGTCTGGGTAAATTTGCTGTTGCTTATGCATTTTTCAATCAAAGTAGTATTCTTTGTCTGCAAGGTCCAACTTCTGATTTTTAATATTCTAGAGATAATTTGTTTTTCCACTCAGACACATTACAAAGGTCAAACTAGCTGCAGCAGATACAGAGCAAGCTCAGAATATGATCAAATGTTAAAGAACAGGTTCAACTAATTTCCTGCATGACTATAAACAATAATAAGAAAAAGGCTGGCAAATATAAAGACAAAACCCACAAAATAGCTCATTGAGCTTTTACATAAGCTCAATGAATCTCTACAATAGCCCTGTGAGAAAGGATAGCTGCTCATGGACTCGGTAGCACCACTTTATAGACAGTAAATAAACCGAGTCTGCAGTTAAGTGAACATGCCATAAGACATATTGCTGAATTCAGTGTCAGAAGTGAGGTATGGCTCTAAGTCTCCCCCAAGCTCCAAACCTCTTTCCATTAGAGTAAAGGGAAGCCCTGGTCCATGTGCCTGTCTATAAAACTTAACACCTCAAAGGTCTGGCAAGGAATACCTAAAAATACTCCGAGCATACACAAGTGTTATGCAAATGCTAAATAGTAAGTAGATGACTTCAAGCATGCAGTACTAACTCACTAAAAATAAAAGTCCATGACAAATCTTACTGACTCCTCCCATCTCCATTTCCTAGAAGCCCAGAGTGGTGCCCTAGAGAAATCCACTGTGTCATGTACTTGGTCCTCCCATATATGTCGTTTGTCAGTTATTTTTAGCATTCTTGTCAGAGGCAGCTGCTGAAGACAGGGAGGAAGAAAACTAAGATCTGAGAAGCACAAACATACATGCTGGACAAGAAGAGGCTGAAGAAAAAACACAATATCCAATTATGTAACTGGATATAATTGATCACTACTCTCTCCTATCTCTCCTTGCAGCTTCCTTGTCCTAATTTAACTCTTCAGTCTCCCTGTATTCTCCCATCCCAGATGGCTCCAGAGGAGGAAAAAGACTGGTGACTGCACAACCCTCCCTCCAATCCAATGCACGTCCCTGACAGCAGGTCATCTTGGAGAACAAAAGACAAACAACCTCCATCCATTAGGTGTCCACTCCCCTAAGCCGTGATTCAATTCTAGCTCTATTTTGACCCTGTATCTTACACCAGTTCATCTTTATGTTGATCTCTCTGCCCAAATCTCTGGTTCTTGTATTCTGTTCATTCTTCTAGTTGTGGACACTCCCCTCATCTTACCATTTATTCTGCTCATATTCACATGCAATTGCTGAATAGCACTTGCAATCACTCAGCTGTGTTGGGACTGCTCCCACCTCCCCCCCCCCCCCCATCTATTATCTAAATCAACTGGGCCTTCACAGTCCTAAAGCAATCTACTAGGGGACTTTCACACTTCCCATAAGGGACTCATAAGCTGCCTCCTGACTCTGCTTTTAAGGACCCCTTCTCCCACTGGCTGAGTTCTTCATGGAACCTTTTTTGCAGAAGGCCCCAGCCCAGCCATTCCTTATTCTCAGACAGCCAGCAGGAGTCTACACCATCAAGCCCCATATGGAAGAGGCACATATGTCTCCTTCTCTCCACTGCACTCATGTTTTTCAGCTCTTTCATGTGTTATCTTTGTCCATTTGAATGTAAACTCCCTGATAGCAAGAATTGCCTTGGCTTGTAGCCCAGCACAGTGCCTGGCAAAGGGCAAGCATTTAATAAAGGCTTATTAAATAAACAAACCTTTTACTTTCTTTCAGCCTTCCTCCATTCCCTACTTCTCCATTACTTTCCTGGCTCTTACCTGAGAAAAGTAGCTATTTGCTGTAAGCTCCCTTGTCCACGATATTCTGTGTTTCAAACCCCCATGACCTTACTGCTGCCCTTTCTCTTTTGCTCTGAGCCCTGATTTTCTTTCATCCTTCTCACCAAGGCCAAACCCCGTTTGTGTGCTACAATCCTATTCTGTATAGTCTCTATGCCTCTACAATTAATCAATCCCTTTCTAATTTGATATCTCCCTTTACTGACTCTTTCCACACTAACTAAACACCAAAAAAACCAAAACAAAACAAAACAAAAACCCTTTCATTTTGTATCATCTTTCTTTTGTCTAGAATCACAAAATTTGAGAGTTGAAAGAAATCAACTAGTGGCCTACTAGTCCATACACAAAAAGAATATAAACTGATCTATTCAAGGAGAAGTATATTAATATGCTTCTCACCTAACTTCCATTTGAAGAATTCCCAAAAAGTAAGATCATCATGGTATCTTATTCTATTCTGGAAAGTTCTATGAGGAAATTTTCCTAAATTGGCCCTTGTGTAACTTCTACCACTGATCCTGCTTCTGCCCTGTGGTATTTAATAGAACACATCTAATTCTTTCACCAAATGACAATACTTCAAATACTTGAACATAGCCTTGGATTTGTCTCCTCTACAAAATAAGTATTCTCAGTTCCTTTAATTGATCCTCATGTCACAAACCCAAAGCCCTTTGCTATACTGGTTTTCCACTTTAGACCTCCAGCTAATCAGTGCCTTTTTTTTTTTTTTTAAACTATGAACTCCAAAATTCAAGACTGTAATCCAAATGAAATCTGATGAGAACAGAATACAATGGAAATATTACCTTCCTATTTCTGGAAGGTAGGACCCTTCTAATACAGCTCAAAATTACATATCACACCGCTCACTTATAATGAACTTGTGATCCACTAAACCACCAGACTTGTTCAGAACTGCTATCTAATCATGTTTCCCCTCATCTTCCCCTTGTGAAGTCACTCAAGTACAAATTAACATTTCTTTCTATTGAATTTATTGAAGCTCATTTAGAACTTTTTGGATGTTTATTATCATCCAATATGTTAATTAACTTCCAGATTTATGTCATAAAGCATACTCAGGCATCTATGCCTTTATCCAATCTATGGGGAGAAAAAAAAAAAAAATCAATCTTCACAGGGCCAAGCAGATTGCCACAGTACTGCATGAGAGACATATCATGTGATCATTCACGTCTTCCACAGTGAGAAAATTGTCACTAGGGTGGAAATTATGGAAACCCTGAGGGCAAGAGATCATTTCCTTCCTTTTTGATAGAAATGGAGAGGACCATTCAACAAATTCTGAATCTGTATAATACACTAATTTTTCTTTCCAGTTTATGAGGTAATCAAAAATTTTGCTAAAATCTAGAAAAAATTACTTACCATGACATTTTCCTCATCTACCATTTTCAGTAATATCATCAAAAAGAAATTGAAGTTCATCTGGCACAATCTGTTCTCAATGGAATTATGGTTCCACTGGTTATCCTTAACTGTTTGTTTCCCTTTTTAAATGTCACCAAACATTTCCTTACTGATCTGTTCTAGAATTTTCTCAGGGCTCAAAGTCAAATTCACTGGCTTATTTCCAGACCCTTGTTCTCCTCTTTTAAAAAAAATCAAGATGGGGCAGCTAGACGGTGCAGTGAATAAAGCACTGACCTTGGAGTCAAAAGGACCTAAATTCAAATCCAGTTTCAGACACTTATCAGTAATCCTAACTTTCTTTATCAGTACTCAAGTATAATCTTGAGTACTGGGCAGAGTGTCTCCTGACCAGTCATTTTTATTTTGCCATTTCCAGTTCAAAGATCTTTATTTTTGATAGCGAAAATAAAATTGGAATTGGCCAACTCATTCTTCAGTATCATTATGATTCTGCCCACCCAGGGAGACAGCTTCTCTTCTTGGAGTTTCCGCTTTCTCCCAGTATGGCTTCACAAACAAGCATTCCTTTTTTCCCCCTCACCAGCCTCAGCTCATGCATCACTCCTGACACATTCTACAGGACTCTTCTTCCCACTCTTTCATGCCGCCTCTTTTCCCTGGTCTTATTTCTGTCTCTATTCATTTCCCCATGCAGGCTAATTTTTCTTCTGCATTCTATTTCCCTTGGTATCTTCACCATTTTGTTCTGAGCATCTACATCCTACTAGATCCTACTTTTCTTCTGAATTCTTTGAACTATGCTCTCCCCCAGAATAGAAACTATACCAAGATTTCCTCTCCATTTCTATCAAAATGAAGGAAGTGATCTCTTGCCCTCGGGGTTTCTATAATTTCCACTCTAATGACAATTTTCTCACTGTGGAAGAAAATTCAGTTTCAGAATACAATTTCCCCTTGTAGATATCTTTACTCTTGAAGGTTAATATGTCTAATATGGAAGTAATCTTTTCACTCAAAAACTCCCTTCTCTCTAATTCACTTATTTTGAGGGTACCACCATCACCTGAGTTCATTACCTTTTAGACTCATCCCAAATCTTCCATTTCCCATTTGTGGATTCTATTCTAGTTCAGGCCTGAGCTGAGCTAAACAAGGCCTAGACTACTCCAAAAGCCTGGTAGCTGAGTGATGCAGTGGATAGAGTGCCACCCTAGAGTCAGGGATTCATATTCCCAAGTTCAAATCTGGCCTCAGACACTTATTAGTTGTGTGGACAAGTCACTTAACCCTATTTGCTTCAATTCCCTCATTTGTAAAATTAGCTGAAGAAAATGGCAAATCAGTCAAGTATCTTTGCCAAGAAAACTCCAAGCAAGGTTACAGAGTCAGACATGACTGAAATGAATGAGCTACAAAATTCCAATAGCCTGTCAATTGGTCTGATCCATTCTTGCTCCAAATCATCCTTCACATAGGGGGAGGCCTCCCTTTTCAAAAAGCTTCATCAGCATGATATTGCCTCTGGCTTTGAACAGTTTCTGTATAGTATTTAAAGCCCTTCTCACTCTGGTTCCATCTGACCTTTTCGACTTATTAATCTCTTCCACATGCTCTAGGTTCAAGCCAACTTGGCCTTCTTACTCCATGACATTTCATTGCCCTTCTATTTGTCTTTCCATAGGCTCTTCTCTGTCTGGAATGCACTTCCTCTTCACCTCCATCTCTTAAAAACCTTACCTTCTTAGAGATTCCCTTCAAAGATTACATCCTACACAAGCTCTATGATAATTCCTCCAAACTTTCACTTCTCCCCCATCTCATCAATAAAAGTTAACACATCAGAGGTAAAAATTTTCTGCAGACCTAAAAAATCTTCATTCTATCTGCCAGTATATTTTTCCTTCCTTCACCTTAAAAAAAAAAAAAAGTTTCATGGACACTGAGCAACACTGATGGTGATGATTTAGTCAAAGGATGGAAATCAAACAGCTTCAATGTACTCCAAAACAACCTCAGAGAATCAGAGGCAGGAGCCAGTATTCTTCCCCTACCCAGTCTCAGCACGTCCAAAGGCGGCTGTGTTTTTTAAAGCACTACTGCTGTTAGCTATGATGGCCATGCACAAGTACCTAGGACTAGGGGCTCCTCTGGAGCTTTCTGGAAGGGCACAGAAAAGGTTCTGCTCTCACCCAGCCGGAGAAGGAGGAAGAGGGAGAAACAGGAAGGACCAGAGGGTAAGAGCAGCCGCAGGGCAATGAGAACGTGGGTGCCATTTTACCTGCATGCTGTTGGCATGGGGAAAGACCCGTGAGCGACGGTCAAAGGTCTGTCCCACGTGGTATGGCGGGAACCGCCGCTGCCGGTACTGTGGGCGGCGCAGCTGACTCCGAGCCCCGGGGAACTGCCCGTCAGCGGTAGGGGGATCGAATCCTTCACTGCTGCCACTCCCTTCCTCCTCCTCCCCAGGGTACTAGCGAAGCAAAGAAATGCAAAGAATCAGAACAGCGAGAAGGAGAGCCTGGCGAGGGCGAGGGCGGCAGCGCGGGCCACAGCGCCCAGGGTGAATTCCGAGAAGAGTCGCTGGCATCCAAGCTGACAAGCATGGGATGAGGTCCACTCCATGCAAGCAAGCGAGGGGGAGCACAGAACAACATGAAAGGAGCTCGGGGTACATTTGGTGGTTATGTGGGTCATGGCTCCACACCCCCACCGTCTCCTGATCAACAAAACAAAATGATTAGTTTCACCAGTATTCCGCCAATACCCCCATAACTCTGAATTTTGATGGAAGCTAGCGGCCAAGAACATGAGCACTTTACCCAAGTGTGCTTAGGCCTGAAAATCATGCCAAGTCCTATCTCTTTATAATGATAAAATGTGACCTGATGGTTGAATAGATTCACTTTCTGTAAATTGCACCCAATTACCTGGCCTGCATATATAAAAAATCCCAGATTAACATTTTAAGATGTTATCTCAAATCCTAAAATGACAAGGCAAGTAACACATTATAAGCAAACTAGAATAAACATCAAAAAAATCTTATTTCTACAACATACCAATATGGAAAAGATGAGTAAAAAGTTATTTAAAACCAGTCTGTATTCTTCATAGAACTTTAGCAGCATTTTCTTCTTTTTTTTTCCTTTTTTTTTTTTGCTGAGGCAATTGGGGTTAAGTGACTTGCCCAGGGTCACACAGCTAGGAAGTGTTAAGTGTCTGAGGTCACATTAGAACTCAAGTCCTCCTGACTTCAGGACTGGTGCTCTATCTACTGCGCCACCTAGCTGCCCCAGCAATTTCTACAGATGTAATCTAAGATGTCAAAAATTCTCAAAGGTTATTTTTAAAAATTATTAAAAAAAAACCCTCAGGTTACTGTCAAGGGAATCCCAACTATTCTCTGGTCTTCTTAGTTTTTAGAATAGGAAATAGGAAGTTTCCTCTACTAAAGAATGTTAAAAGAAGAAAAGAAAAAAAAAAAAAAAAAAAACAGCCCAACTATTAAACTTATACTTTAAACCTGTTCAAAACCATAAAAGAGAAAATGTGGCCACTAGGGGGCTAGGATTTTTAAAATTCTACAACACAGAATGTCTATATATAAGAAATAAAGAAGTTTTATTCCCACTTCTCAATAAATTTTATAGAGATAGTTTAAAGTTAAAATGTTAAAGCACAATTAAATGTTTAAATATTCTTTTGTCATGTTTAATAAATATGTTTATTTCCTCAAGAACAATTTCTACTTAGGGAAGCTTATAGGTTTCCAACTAGAACTCTTTAGTACCACAATAGTCAGTCCAGTTCAAGAACATCCCTATGGGCAGTTATTAACCTAGAAAACCAGTATCAGCATTATTTATTTTGTAAAGTACTATTTTTATCTATTTTGCTAACTATTTCCCAATCATATTTTAATCTTGCTGGAGCTCTGGAGCATTTTTAGGTCCTAGAGGAGCCCCAGATTGACACTTCTGATGTAGCTTATCTAAAAGACAAAAGTTAGAGCTAAAATTCTCCTTACACCAAAACTACATCTTATTGTGAGGGAGAAAAGTTTTTAAGGTGGACTAGATTAGGAAGGGAGATAATAAAAGAAACACCTAAGAAAACCAAGATTCTGGAAGAAGTGGAGTGGGGGGAAAAGAAAGGAAGAAAGGGGAAGACAGTATAACATAAAGGAGAATAGGCATGAAACTATGGGATTCATTAATGAAAAATCATGAAAATAAAACCATCAGAATTAGCAAATATTCTAACAGGGTACATCTAGAACCCTGAAATAATTCTGATAATTTTTTAATAGAACAATTGCCACATAATCCTTTAAAATTTTGCTAGATCCTTTATGCAGATAAAAAAAATTCTGCAGGTCTCAAAATCCAAATTTCATCTTTCTTGGGTACTTAGGATCATAAGTGACTTGGTCATGTGCTACACAGAAAAATGAACTTGGAAATCAGATTCAAGTCTGAATTCTCCTTCACTCTTGACAACTGTATCCCTCTGGGAAAGTCACTTAACCTCTCCCTCATCTATGAACGAGAATAATATGCTATTATGTGGATCAACTGAAATAACATCTGCCATGTACTTTTTGAGGGTGTGGGCAGAAATAGATGTGTTAAGCTATTGTTATTATTAAGAACATGGGCTACCTTTGATCCCTTCAGATAAATTTAAGAGTTGAAAAACCAAGTCTTTCAAGAGAGCTCCAGGCAAATCAAAACCCAAAGCTGTAGAATCTTAAAGAAGAACCAAGATTGATACTGAAAGTGGGAGTAACTGCATAAGGTAAAAATCAGTGATTACTTAAGTGTTCTCTTTCTGTAGCAGTTCTCTAAGGAATATCCAATAGTATATCACCTTTTAATAATACAGGTTAACAGACGTCATCGAGCCTGAAGGTTAAAGATTGGTTCTAAGGTCAGATAAGGCCATAAAAAGCAGAGTTATGTGCAAATTCCTATTTTTCATCTCATGCTAATTTCAGAGTATACACATCAAGCTTAGGAATGGCAGTTCTATACTACTTAATTGATATTAAATAAGTTAAATGTGTATGATGTAGATTCCACAATATCATCATCAAGGCTCAATATAGGAAAAATATAGCCCAAAAAAACCTGTGTGTTAATCAGTAACAGTATCTAGCAATTGAAGTTTTTTAGGTTTTTTTTGGGGGGGGGGAGGGGAGGGAAGGGAGAGTAACCCAGGGTGAGGAACTTGTCCAGGGTCACACAGCTAGTAAATGGCTGAGGCTAGATTTGAAACCAGGTCTTCCTGACTCCAGAACTAGGCAAGTTAACAGTGAATTGTCATCTCATACTCTCCTATTCCAAGTATTCACAGATGATTAAGGGTCTGACAGTAGTGATTAATAGAGAAGTAAGTAGGGAAATGCTCCAAGATGCATCATAAATTGTACATGCACTCAAAACTAAATTACTGGGGCAGCTAGGTGGCACAGTGGATAGAGCACCAGCCCTGAAGTCAGGAGGACGTGAGTTCAAATCTGGTCTCAGACACTTAACATTCCCTAGCTGTGTGACCCTGGGCAAGTCACTTAACCCCAATTGTCTAAGCAAAAAGCAAAAAAAAAAAAAAACCCAAAAAAACTAGATTGCTGGAATCCCATGTACTAACATTACAAAGTCTAAGCCAGCCCCAAAGGGAAAAAATACTCAAGAATAAAATCTTGCAGACACAAAAGAAACAATTTTGATTAAAAGGTTACATAAAGAAATTAATGTGGATACAAAGAAAATTAATCAATTTATAAATAATTTTAAAATCTGCAAAGGACAACTTTTTTCTTATTTATATTAAAAACAAAAAACAAAACCAGAATACACAAATCATAGTCCAGTAAGGTTCACTTCAATTCCTTGAAAAATTCTAGGATTAATTACTGAGATAATAAGTAAACAGCTAGAAAAGGAAAAACCAACAACAGCTTCATAAAAACAAGTAATTACAAACAAAACACTTCTTTTTTTGATTTCATTCCTCAGCAAAGACTTGGATAAAGACACTGACAATACATTCATAAAATTTGATCATTTAAAGTTAAGAAAGCTAACAGTCTAAAATCCAGAAAGATCTCAGCTGGCTAAATAAAATGTAATAATGATAAGTTTGAAGTCATCTCTAAGAAAGAAGAATGATTAATCAGAAGTTTATCTGAAAAAAATCTTTAGTGGATTCAGTGAGCTTCAGCAAAGTTCAAGTACAATCTGAATCAAATATATAATATGTAACCCAAAAAACTGAACATTATTTTAGGTATAATAAGACAATTAATGCTGATAGTCCCACTATAGCCTACCCTGTTCAGACCACATCTGATTATGTTACATTCTGAGATATCATATTTAAGAATGACATTGATAAAAATAAATAAATAAATAAAGGATTAGACTGGAGGATTAAAAAAAAAGAAATGACATTGATAAACTAGAATGCATTCAGGAGAGCAACTAGGATGTTGCAGTAAAAGGATGAAGGGTAGGACCCTTAATTCCATGTGTATTAATCAAAGAAACTAAGGACATGTAGCCTGGAGTAAACACTAAGGGAGAGATGATGGCCATCTTACAAGACAGTATGTTCTCTACTGCAAGGTCTTCCTCCATATGATCAAGATTTGTCGGGTATATTACTGAAGGGATTTTTATTCAGATATGAGTGGGGCTCAGATCTCTTCCAGCTCTGAGACTGTGAGTACTCACACTACGAGGAGGCCCACGACGCCGGCCATAATAACCACGTCGGTAACGGCGCCGATCTGCAGCATAGCGGCTACCTTCCACAGGAACTCCATCTGGGCCAGTTACATTGGCTGCTTCTGCCCCCTGAAAAGAAAACTTACTTTTAACAAACCATAACAAAGTTGTTAATAGAAAGATTAACAAGGATATATGGCTGATATGGACGGACCACTTATGAACTAAAATAACAAGTTTAAAAACATGTGAGCTCTGGACATTTACAGCCTGGAATATGCCCACCAGACTCTCATCTCATCTTCTTGGACTTCACTGTGTTATGTGACTTCTGAGCTCCAGCTGCCTTACAAATGGCACTGGAACCTTCATATTATTGTGGACTGACACACAACCAACATCCAGATAAGTTATAGAGCTCAGGGCATCTAACTTAATAACTTCTTTAACAGTGGGAACAGTGGTTCCCAACCTATAGACCCCTAGCTCTGGAGTGGAAAAGTGACTCAAATTAATATTCTTTTTAGAGACAGAATAATGTATTGCTTTTCTTCCCTCCCCTCCCCCCCCCGAATTAGTACAGCTTTTGTCATCATGTGATTTCCTAATCAACTGAGTAACATATTATGATCTCTGGGTAGCAACAAATGTGACGTTAAAGAGGGTCCACATACTTGAAAAGGCTATAAATCCAACATCACTGACAAGTAGATACCCCATCTTCCCTCTGGCCTTGAGTGAAAAAAAGGCTACCACCTTCACCTTCCAGGACAGCTCCTCCCCTTCTCCCCAGCTCGAGCTTTCCCCCTGTACATAGTCCTATCTCCATCTCCACCCCCCTCTTTCAGGGTACCAAGCCCTCCCCCAGTATAATCAACAGACTGAGAAGTGATGCCTCTTCTCTCTCCCAACAGCCTCCACCCAACCAGAGGGCATCCCAAGAGCATCCAAGCTTCTGGCTTACTAAGCTCCCAGGGCTCTCCATGACTCCTTTGCTTAGCATTCGAGTCATTTCACAGCTCGGCTACTACACATCCATTGTTCCCTTCACATACCACAATAAGACAAGCCAAAGGATCTGTTCACCTTTGTTCCAGCTGAGTCACATGCCAAGGATTAATTCCCTCCTTCATCTCTGCCTCTCAGAATCCCTAGCATCCTTCAAAGGTCAGTTCAGCTGCCATATCTCCTCCATGAGTTTTTTCCGTTTCAAAAAGCTCACCTCTCCAACACACTAAGGTCCTTGCTGTAGCTTGTACTTTCCCTACCTTATTCCTATCACATTGTGCCCACCTTTCCTTTTCAGTTTCTCCAATTGGAATATAAGTTGTCTGAGAACAAGGACTGTCTTTTTTGCTTTTTTTGAGGGGGGAGTTGTAATTTGAATTTTCAGCACTTAATGCAATGCTGAATCCCCAGTAAGTCCCCAAAAAAGCTTTATCCAATCTAATGAGGGACAGCTGAGTGATTAACTGAACTAGAACACTGGCCTGGAGTCAGGAGATGAGTCTTCCTAAATTGATATCTGGTCTCAGACCCTAGCTGAGTGACCCTGGGCAAGTCACTTAATCCTGTTTGCCTCAGTTTCTCATCAGTAAAATGAGCCGGAGAAGGAAATAGCAAACCATTCCAATATCTATACCAAAAAAAACCCCACAGGGTCAAAAAGAATTGGACACAATCGAAAGAAATGACTAAACAACAACAATCTAATGCTTCCCACACAAGATTACTTTAAACACACTTTACATGTATGTTTTGTCTCTTCAGAAGAATGCACACTCCTGGGGGTAGAGGATTTCTTCTTTTGCCCTGGTATCCCTGGCCTGGTATGTAATGGATTCATAAATGTTTGCTGACTAATCTACATAGAGATTAAATTTGCCTCTCTATACTTGCCACTCACAGAAATGTTAGTTTTGCCCCCTTAGAACCCTTTAAATAACTGAAAATAGAAATGTTATCCTCCTCCAAAGTCTTCTCTTCTCCTAGTTACTCATTCCAAGTGTGAACTACCCAAAACAAAGCATACAGCAAAACTATTATTTAGCTTGTTCTAGACCCACACTAGACTTCAGCTCAATTTCAGTTACAGCATGTTTTTGAAAGAATTTTTTCCCTACTTAAAGCAATTTTAAAAATAAATATTCATCAATGGACAAAACTGCCAGATAATATCATAAAGTATGATAATATTCTACTACATCTAACCAAAATGAAAAATGCAATAACAAAAGTGACACACTTGAAATTGAACCTTATTGAAAAGGCTTATTATCCAGGGGTTCATAAAATTCTTCTCCTCCCATATTTGGATAATTGTAGCTCATAAAAAATATATTTCCTATGCAATTCTGTGTATTTTATGCATTTAAAAACATTGTTATGAGAGGGTTTTTTTTATAGACTTTAAACAACTGCCTAAGAAGTCAGAAAAAGATGAGGAACCTCTGCTATGGACCCTCCAGAAATCAACACAGGAAGTCTGGTAGTTCTCCAAAATCCTTAGTCAGTCCTTCATTACTACTAAGATTCCTCTTTGCTTCGTATCTAACTGATTTCATAACCAAAATTTGAATGGTAACAGCAGGTTCATCACTTACAACATTTTACTCCACCTTTGCATTATTTTGTTTGTTTGCTTGTTTTTTTTTTTTTTTCCAGGTCAACTTTCAAGTTAGATTGGCTTGGTATGAAAAGTATACCTATCTTCATATTCACATGGGAAAGCTATTGAGAGGTTGGAGGAAAGGGCAGAAAGAAAACTATTCAATTACTGGTGAAAGAGTAGAAGTTAAAAGTGGCAAATTCCTATTCAACATAGATAAATGTTTTATGTTCTGCTTCAGTTTCAAATGCGCTCAATTAAAAGCCTCTGATCAGCCAGGATAAAAAAGAGCCAGTGCTGCTCCCCAAAAGATAAGGGCTAGGGCCAAGGGCGCAATCCAAGTTTCATTAATATGCCCAATTCTAATCAACCATCTTAGTTTTGGAGATTATTCTACAAGAGGATAGTTTATAACATTATCTCACCTAGAATGTCCCTAAAGCCAAAAATTGGGAAAGAAGGTAATAACAAAGGGACAAGACAATGGCATAAGAACCTATATTAGGCCATAAGGAATTAGAGAAGATTTAAATAAGTTTGTTCTTACCTTTTCTCCTTCAACTACATCAAACTCTACAATTTCTCCATCCCCCACACTACGAAGATATTTCCGTGGATTATTTTTCTTGATGGCTGTCTGAGAGAGGCAGAGAAATACATCAATAGAATGTAATTAATTCCCCCCCTATTTTGCCTCCTGTGATCCTAAACCATTTTTCTGAAAAGGTACTTTTTTTTTTTAAAAGAACATCAATAGCTACTGACATTTTAAAAATTGCCATTCCCCAACTAGTTATAAGGAAAAGAGAGCACTATTTTACTTCAAGGGTTAATGTGCAAGTAATAAGTTTTGAAAGTGAATGCCACATTATTTCTTAGTCCCAAAATTCAAATTTATAGGCATAATAACCAGGACTGAAATTTATTTTTCCTGTTATTAAAAATACCTTAATACAGACATATGCTTAAATTCTTCAAGTTCCCTCTTAAAATAAGCAATTTCTTACTATGTAGCAGCCTTTTAAATTGTACTTGATGACTTCAAAAGTGCTTGGTCAAAGTATTTAGTGGGGGGATATCTACAGTGATAAATGGGGAGTTTCTTCCTATCTACAATTAGGCAAGACCAGTTTCCAACTCAAAATGAGCTGCAAAGAATTAAAAATCAGAATTAGATTTTAGAAATCAGAAAGGGTTAAAAAGTCTCTTTGAGCAAATATTTTAGTCCTAGAATAACCCACCTCCCTCTTTGGATTCATTTATAAGTTGTATGGGATCCAAAGTAATCCCAATAGACTTTGGACAGAAAATGCCATTTGCATCCAGAAAAAGAATTAAGGAGAATGAATGTAAATCAACATACACTATCTTCACTTCTTTTTTAATCTCTCCCACGGTTTTTCCCTTTTGCTCTGATTTTTCTCTCCTAACATGATTCATAAAGCAATGAATATTAAAAATAAATCTAAAAAAATAAATAAGTTGTATGGAAAAATTGGGAAGAAATGTCTTTTTGTTGATATCCTAATTTTCTTGTCTCCTGACTTCAACCATACCACATAGGTTTCCATTCTTAAATGTTCCCTTAAATGATCAGATTAGTGAAAATATTATAACAAGTCAAAATAGTTCAAAATTATTCTCACTCCTTTCCCATCCTCCCATCCTTGACAAAGGAAAAGAAAGAAAAAAAAGCATAATTTCCTTTAATGCTCTAGCTCTCCCTTGAAAAGCTACTGTATAACTGGTATGGTAACAGAGGCCCAGTTTCTACACAACTAGGCCAATCTTATTTTAAAGCGATTAAGTGTGTGCAATCCAGACCCTCCCCTATTCTGTGAGGAGGAGGGAGGAGGGAGAGTTAGCCAACAGAGTAGAGACATCACCCACAAAGGGGAAAGGGGGGTTAGAGAAGGGAGGCAATTAAAGACAGGATGTGTGCTTATACATGTACAGCTACTATTCTAATAACAACCCCTCCCTGCCTCCTAGTTCCTTTTTCCTGTTAAACTGGGCAGGCCTCGGCACATCTGGATGAATCACAACCTTGGAGGGGTTGTAATCAGATCATTTTTATAGGATAATCAAGACTGGACACCAGACAGAGAACTCAGAGATACCCTACTGAAGCAGAGGCAATGCCAGAGTACTTTATTTACTTAGGATACTGCCCTCCTACAGGGAGTAGGTCTTGGGAGGTAGGTGGAAGTCACCCTAAACTGATCTAGTTAAAGATCTCTGGGTGGAAGAGAAATGGCTCCAAAAAGAAATAGGAGAGCCCGACCAATCAAGTAACGTACATAAAATGCTTTGATCACTCTCAAATAATTGTCAGGTTAGAGACCTAGAGCTAGAATGGACCTTGAAGCCATGCCCCCCCCCCCGGCAATTGGGGTTAAATGACTTGCCCAGGGTCACACAGCTAGGAAGTGTTAAGTGTCTGAGACCAGAAGGCACGACAGGGATAGCACTGCAGTCATAGGGACAGGAAGAAGGAAAGAAAGGAAGAGGGGAAAGTATGTGAAGTGAATGGCAAGAAATTCAGTTTGCCTGAACTGCAGAGGGAAGATAAGATTAGAAAGTAAACACAGGGTATAATGGGCCTCACAATAGCACTCTAAGTAATCTAAACTTAATATTTATTCAATAAGAATTTATTTTAAAAATTTTAGTAGCAATGATATGACCAAGTTTGTGCTGAAGAAAGACCATACCTCATACCTCTGCTATATTGATTTGTCTTGGGAGATAGAGTTCAAAGGCCAGCAATAGAAGGGAGAAAGGGTTGAACAGAAGAGCTCAGGATTACCAATACCAATACCAAAACCAATAGGACATGAGGGTAAGGGAAACCCAGTCCAAGATACCACCACAAAAGTTGTCTACAGAGGAGACTTGGGTCATGATCCAGACAGAAAGCTGTACCAAAATGGAAAGCAGGTTTGGAGTTTCAAATTAAATTCACTTTACTTTGACAAATTCAGCCTGAAGAGGATCAGTTCCCGTGACAATGTCCCATGGCCAGTTTAATGTACCAATAATGGAAGGAAGGTTCTCAGTTTCTACTTCTGAAAAATAGGGGAGGGGTAGATGAGAGGGCCTGAGGTTCCTTCCAAATCTTAAAATCTATTAATTCTATGAAAGCTGAAGGGAGGTCAGAGATCTAACTATAAATTTGGGAACTAAAGTCATGGGAATACATGAGATTACTCAGGGAAAGCAAAAATATACAATCTTAAGGAATACCCACTTTACTGAGATGGGACAAAAACAAGCAGACAAAAAAATGAGCTTTGAAAGAGGCAGGAAGAGAACAACCAGTATAGTACAGTATCCCAAAAGACAAAAAAAGAGCAAAAGTAATGATAATTGCTACAGAGGGATGATGAAAAATATCATGTGCACACTACTTTTCATAACTCAAAGTTTGGTTATGAAGGGCGAGAAGAAATGAGATGGTGCATGAATAGTAGTCAAGGTAAAATCTAAAAAAGGAGGTTGGGAAGATAAGAATGAGACTTAGAAGGGGAGGAGTTACTGAAGATACAAAGGAAGGAAACAAGGAAAATTATTAAGGCAGGTAGAGGCATTAATTGTCCTATGGAGGCAAGAAGTCAAAGGATTATTAACAGTTTTACAGTAGAGTTGAAGGAGCTAGCATCTAACTGCCTTACAAATAACAACTAGATAATTTTGTGTCTAAGAATATAGAATTACCTCCCCCCTTTATAATGGGGAGGGGAGCAGCATATGCTTAATATAGCAGATTTATTTTGTGATTTTTCTATACCTCTGATCTTTGCTAAATCTAGTAAATGCCTTATTAGCTCCACTTTTGTTACAGCCCTGAATTATCAAGCAATGGTGAAGGCCTAGCTCAGGTTATAGAGTATAAACTTTCCAGGAATGACAAAAGCAGACAGGATTTTGCACCTGTGCATCTGAGCAACCCAAGGCCAGATAACAGAAGTTCCAAGTAGAGTAGACCAGATGTTCCTCCTCACCAAGACTGAAGAGGACCAGTTCAACAGTGACGAAGGAGTAAGATTCTAGAGCAAATCAAAACTGAGTTCTCAAAAATTTTTTTGCCTCAACCTGAGCTTTCCCATCAACTAGACTTCTTCCTACTTATTATCACAGACTAAGAAAGTTTGTGGATACAATCATTTCCTACATACATCAATCCATATAAAACTTAAAAAACAAAACAAAACAAAAAAAAAAAAAACCCATAACTTTTCTACAAAGTAGAGATGAGCCTCTTTCTGCAATCCTGAATTGCCCACCAAGTACGGAGGGTTATGATGCATGAGATGGTCCTCTCACTTGCAGCAAAAGATCCATGTTTTGTGCCTGCTCCTCTAGTCTTAACCATCAGAGGATTTAATCTATTTTCAAATGAAGCTTACAGATCTGCTCCTGTCACATGACTTACCCTCTCTGAGCCTTCTTAATAAGGCTGAATCATGCTCTGTGAACTGAGGCAGCAGGAATTCATCTGTCTCTCAACCACAACTGTCTGGCTAAGAGAATGAACGGCCCCCTCAGCAAAGGCCTAGGGAGAAAATACGAGGCCCCAAGGAAGGGCGCACTTGCTCACACCCGAGTAGGTTAAGAAGCAGCAGTGGAAGCAGAGGAGTTAATGATTTCATTAGCTCCCCCACTGCCTTACAGGATAAGATACAAATCCTAAGCCTGGCATTCAGGCTAAGTAGGCTGCCACCTACTTTTGCAGCCTTACTCCATGCAACTACCCCCCTGAGAAAATATATTCTAGACAAACCAAACTACTGGACATTCCCCAAATCCCGCACTTCATCTCCTTCCTGCCTCTCTCCATGTGACACCCAAGCGACTATCTCTGTCTCTGAATCTTCTGAATTGGTATTCAAGAATTCTCCCCTCAATTTCCAGTTTCCCCACTGCTCTCCCTCAATGTGTTTATTCTATACATATATGCATTCTGTCTAGTAGACTGTAAGCTCCTTAATGGCAGGATCTGTGTGCGGGTGTTGACCCAGCACAGACATTCTTGGCCTTTTCTGTGTTGTGGGCCCCTTTTGGCAATCTAGTGAAATCTAATGTGAAATTGTCAGTTAGATGCTTATAAAAATAAAGATGAATTTTTACCCAATTTTATTAAGTCCCCTAGAATCTATCCATTGTCTCAGGTTAAAAACCTATGCCTTCATAAACTGTAAAGCTCCTTCGTTTGGGACAGGAATTGGTAATAATTTTGTTTTTATATTCCCAGTGCCAAGCAGGGTGCCTGGTATGCACAGGGAAGGCACTTAAGTATTTGCTGAATTGAAGCAAGATATTTGCTAACAAACAAAAAAAAAATCATTTTAAAGACAATAGCGTTTAAAGGTATAGAATCATGGATAATGAGAATCATTTAAAAACCAAAACAGGGAAGGGCAGACTCTTACTAGTCTGATCCTGGGCAAGTCACTTAATACCAATTGCCTTGAAGCAAAAAAAAAAAAAAAAAAAAAAAAAGTGTATTTATTTATCTACTCCATCCATTCTTCCACAATTTATAATAAAATCTGATAACATTGACTACCCCAGATAAATTCTTTTTTGTTGTTGTTGTTGTTGCTTTTTTTCTGAGGCAATTGGGGTTAAGTGACTTGCCCAAGGTCACACAGGTAGGAAGTGTTAAGTGTCTGAGGCCAGATTTGAACTCAGATCTTCCTGACTTCAGGGCTGGTGCTCTATCCACTGTGCCACATAGCTGCCCCCAGATAAATTCTTAAATCTATGTTATTTAAATGTAAAGTCTTATAATACTCTGAATTAGGAAATCTACAACTCTAGCATCTATCCTCCCTCTTACCTGATGAACAAACACATCTTCTTTAGTGTCATTTCTGTGGGAGGAAAAAGGAAAAAAAAAATCTCAGTTAAAAAGCAAATACTAAGTATGGATAAAAAAAAATGATCACCTAGTACTCTTAAGATAAAAGAACATACAAAGGTTTTTTCAAAACCTCCTAAAAATCCCATAAATCTAAAGACTTAATATTCTTCATACTAATATTTAACACCAAAAGACTGCCCCCAAATGTCAATCCTGATACCCTTTTTGTTTCATCACACAATCAATGGAATAAGATCCAACTTTAAAACACTTAACAGACACAAGTACCTCTTCTCCCTTCACTTTCTACCCCACATGGTATGTAACCAGAGCCCCAGTTTGTTCTCTCAGCAAAGACAGAGAGAGACTGTCAAAAGGACAGGGCACAGCTGTGTGCTAGGCTCTCCTTACACTGATATTCAAAATAGCCCCCCCACAAATGGGGGGGGGAACTCAGGGAAGATGTCAAAAATAATATTATATTCTCAGTCAGTGCTACTTCAAGGAGCCCCAAATCCGGTTCCAATTCCTATGAGGGCAAAGGACTACCTAGCTTGACAAGATACTTATACTGAACTTGCCTATCTGGGTTTTAGTTCTAATTCTGCCCCTACAAGTTTTATGATATTAAGTCATGTAAATTCTCTGAACCTTCTCATATATAAAAACTCCTCATATATATAACCTCTATAGTTCTTTCCAGATCAAAATTTCTTCCTACTTCATCTTTTAAAAGTTTTCTTTATAGACTGTTACAGATCAAATTTGTTCTCCACTCTTTTAAAAAATAATTAAAAAACACTTACTGACCAATAATCTTTTCTTTATAGCTCTAAAAAATCTTTAACAGTCATTAATAAGTTTTAAATAAAAATATCTGATAGAACTACTTGCGGCACTATAGAAGTTACTGTTAAATAAAATAACATACCGATTGATAAAACCATATCCGTTTCTGACGTTGAACCATTTGACAGTGCCAAGGACTTTGGTTGCTAAAGTAAGATTAAGGAGATATTAAATTAGTCGATAGCCTACAAAAAGATAAGGATTTCCATTAACAAAAGTCTAAGTATTATTTTAAAAATATAGGATGAAACACTTTAAATTTTAAATAAAGTTAATTTTTTTGTATTCAAATGTTTATTTAAATACAAAAAATAGATGAAAAAAATGAACAAAAAATGAGAAGTAGGCCTTGCTCTTGGTATAAAATTGAAGTATTCTCAACAGAAATCAATGTCTATATTATTCAAGATTATCTAGAATATTCTAGATTATTGTAGTGACTAAAAAAGAATATGGAAAAGTTGTATTTATAATTATGCTCAGTATCTAAAGATTTTAAAGTACAAAAGTATACTCAGATAAAAGAGATGAACTAACGACCTATCTTTTCTTACTTTGAGATCTAATTAATGCTTTATTGTACTCCCATTTTCATGGCAGAAAAACCCAGGCACAGCACTGATGAGGGGGTTGTCAAAACAGGGGACTAAACATGAACCATTGAGCTAAGAACAGAACTGAGACTGCTCTGATATAATCCTGGTACCCAAACCACAAAACACTGACATAACAGGCCCTTTCTAAATGAATCAAGCTCATATTCCCTCCTATAGCTAATTGAAGTAAAAATCAGATTTTTCTTCTAAATTCTCTGAACTCCCTCATAATTGCTGCCTATCTCTTCCTCCTCCATGTCTACTCCCACTTTCCCTGTATAGGGCTCCGTACTAAGCTTCTGGCAGCTTCTTAATACAGTGAGAACCTGTCTTCCAGTCACTTTATTCCACTTTTGATTTATTCACTCATCTTATGTAAAAAGCCTTTATAACACTTTTTTAAACCAACTCTACATTCCACCAAAAATTTACCTCTCAAGGAAATTTATATTTTAATTGAAACTTCAACAAACTAATACAAAGATTCAGAGGATGCACCAGAATGAAGTAGTTCTCAGAAACAAACACAAGTTTACTTAAGCACTATCAACACGAGATGAAGCTTATAACATATCTTCGGGATATCTGAATCACCTAGATAGAATGATCATTTTTATGAACAAGGAAGTCTGTGGTATTCTAACAGTAATTTTTTTATAGTCAACATGTGTATAACTAACCTACATACTTTCTAAAAAGTTAACAGTTGATAAGCATTAATTTGTAAATTTAAAACTCTAGTACTAAGTCACTACTTTTCTTAAAATTTGCATCAGGTTGTTATTTTACTCTGACTTTCAATCAAGTTGATTGTAATGCATTCAGTTGCATTTGTATTCTTATCTTAAAAAAAAAATCAGTAGCACTACTAAATGCAGAGTGACTAAAGTTTACTTCCTATTCAATTAAAACAGACTGAAGGATTTAAGTGAAGACTAAAGGAATAATTTTGCCTCTTCTCTTAGACATCTTCATGCCTCTGACTTAACTAAAAAGGGAGTTCAGTAAGAATTTCTTTCTTCTAGTTTTTCTGTTGGCCAAAATTCAGACATGACAAATTCATTCTATAGTCTTCAATACAAACATGTACTCAAACAAATGATTTCAAGACTGAGAAGTCTGGAAATTTCATTTAAGTGAAGTATCAAATAAAAGAATCAGAACAAGTAATATTTTGTATGTTAAGTCACAGCTTTAACAAGATGATTTTTTTTTTTTTGGCTCTAAGTCTGCCCTAAACCTAATAATGTGGGAATGTATCAAGGTTAGAAAATCAGACCAGTCTTAGTGTGCACCATGCAATTGACAAAGGCCTATGTTGCCTTTTTATAATGAACACAAACTATAAAAATCCCAAATCCCACTTAATAAGAGGCTTATTCTGAATGACATCAATCCAATGACTTGGATTAAACTTTTCTATTAACCATGCTTACAATAAAAGATTTAGAGTTGTGGGGTTTTAGCCAATAACCCCTTCATCTGTCTGACTGGGGGAAAGAAAACAAACTATTAGAAATAGTTAAGAGTGAGTTCAAAGACATAAGATGGCACTAGTCTGAATTTTTCCATCTAAATTGTTTTCAAACCAATTCCCTCAAATAAAATTAAGCAGTCCTTAATTTAATTAGCAATCATCAACATCCAGATTTTCAATATAAAGGCTGAGGACAACTAAGACTAACTCTTCTTAACATTCTTTTTCTAGTGTCAAATACACCACTTTCTCCTTTGAAAATGTGGTAATAACCAAAGGCTAGATTAGTTTGTTTTTTGTTTAAATGCATTTCTCTTAGAATATTTTGTATTGTGGTTGTGGGTTTAAACTCTTTGCCAAGAGACATAAAAGCATGGAAGTGGATAACATCTATCATAGTTTCATTACTATACCGCTTTGCAGAGCAGATCCAACATGTATAGAGAGGGAAAGATCCATATTGCTAGGGAAAAGATTGTAGCTTCAACTTTTTTTCCCCCATCCTAAAACCTAACCCAGCTGTCCCAGCCCAATACACATACAAACCTTCCCCATACCATTCAGGGAAGATCATCTTCACATGCCCCCTCCCCCGAAAAAAAAAAAAAATAGTGTGGTGTGGGTGTGAATGTGCAAGATTTCCACGAAGATGATTTCACTTTTTTTTTCCACCCAAATTTGTTTACCAAAGCTAAGAGGCAGAGAACAAGATAACCTATGGGGGATTAAGGTAGGGATACTAGCAAAATACTCATCTAAGAAATCCCTCTGAAATTTACTGCCCAGGGGTACTTTCTTGCTGTAATCTTTGAGGCATATTTCAAGTACATCAAATATCAACTTTTTTTTATTACATTCAAAGAATTTTTTTGCATATGCACTTAACTTTTTAATCAAATTCATTTTTTATACCCAATGGATGTTCATAGGATGCTGTGAATATTCGGGATAGGAGTAAGTGGTAGTTTCAGCATCAATCCTTCACTCTTGAGCATATTTCCACCCCACCCTCACTACCCTGTTAATAGCACTAGAAGCCAGGTCAGAAAAGTAAGTATCAGAGGAGTGGCAAATGTTTTTCTACCTAGGCATCTCACACCCACATAGTAACTTTTGAGTTTAAGAGGGTGAATGACAACACATACACACCCTTTAAGGAGTCTTCCTATTCGCCACCCACACGCAAGCATACACACCTGATTACAGCCAGGCTCTTGCCTTCCCTAAACATCGTCAACAGGGTGTAACGAGAGGAGGAGAAGAGCACCATGTGGCCAAACCTTTAGGATTTCTATATCCTTGTCCAATAGACAGATTTCACCCATTTTCCTGCCAACTTTTCCAAGACAAAGCTAACTACAATCCTCACGAATAGGATTTTATGTCACAGCAGTTGTAAGCATATGCGGGTCCCAAAGTGGAGGGGCAGAGGACCGGGAGGAGAGCAGAAAGCCCAACCCAACAGGGTTAAGTAGTGTGGGATTCTCCATGTGGGGGAAGGGTAAGAACAGATGAGAGAAAGGCTTGTGTCAGCGAGTTTGGAAGGATTCTCGGACAGGAAAGCAACACCCCTTTGTTGGTAAGATGCGTGGCTCCGACGAGAAGAAATGGCGTCTACCCCACGAGGAAAAGGGCATCCGAGGCCGGACACATGCACCTTGCGAGGAAAAGAACCCCTCTTTCCCTGCCTCCTCTTTAATAGAATTCTCCTGTTTTCCTCCAGTACAAACAAGTCCCGCAGGAAAGTGAACTTGAATTTCCTTCCCAGTCTTTTACCCTCCTTAAGACTCTCTCCACGAGACTTTCCCTAAAACTTTTCCCTCTTCCCAGGAGGGAGAAGAAGCAGGGGGCCGGCCGAGGAACTCAGAACAACTTGAACTTGGGGGAGGGGGTCGCACTCAGAAAACAGGAGCACGTGGACGGTTCGGGGTGAGCTCACCTGAGGAATGGGGGTGGGGGGATTGTCAGGTTCAAGGTGATAGGGGCGGACACTTGTCAACCATGCACACATACACTCACACGTGCGCACACTCACACTCGCGGAGCCCGGCTAGCTAGCACGTGCTTGCCGCTCTAGACTCCTCCAGACCCCCCACGTGGAGCCGCGCTCTCCCAGGGGCAGCCACGACCCCAGTGCCTCGGGTGCACTGGAAGGAGGGGCTCTCACCGAGGACTTTCTTTTCCGGGTCTTCAGTGGTTGCGGAGGCGGCGGCTGGGGCTGGGGCCGGGACCGGGGCGGCCGCCGCATCGCCACTAGGGTTGCTTCCCTGGACGGCGGCGACTAGGCCGGCAGGCGGGGGGGCGCCGCTGCTCGCGGGGCTCTTGGGCGCGGGGTCTGGGGCC